>APFE031139019.1:129543-145542 GCA_000404065.3 Pinus taeda | reverse complement strand
CTTATATTTTGATGATGTTATTTTCACAGGTAATGATGATCAGCTCATTAAGAATTTTAAATCAGTCATGAAAGAGGAATTTGAAATGACTGACATGGGTTTCTTGAGATACTTCTTAGGCATAGAAGTAGATCAAAATGAAAAAGGAATTTTTATCTCACAAGCAAGATATGTAAATCAAGTATTGAGCAGATTTAACATGCAAGAATGTAAGGCAGCGATCACTCCCACAGTGATGGGATTAAAACTCAGCAGAGAGGACAGCAGCAAGGATTTTGATCCTAGTTTTTACAAGAGTATTGTAGGCAGCCTTATGTATTTAACAGCGACTAGGCCTGACATTATGTATGCTGTTAGTGTAATTTCCAGATTCATGGAGAGGCCAAAGGAGGCACATTGTCAAGCAGCAAATAGAATTTTGAGGTATGTCAAAGGTACCATAATGTTTGGAATTTTATATAATGTCTCAGAACATTCAGATTTGGTTGGATACACAGATAGTGATTGGGTTGGAAGTGTTGATGATCGGAAAAGCACTTCTGGTTATGTTTTTCATATGGGTTCAGGAGCCATTTCATGGGCTTCTAAGAAGCAGTCCATTGTAGCATTGTCTACAGCAGAGACTGAATATGTCGCAGCTACAACAGCAGCATGTCAAGCAGTTTGGATGAGAAGGATGTTGAAGAGTTTAGGCCAAGAGCAGGCAAAAGCGACAATGATTTTTTGTGACAATAGCTCAGTTATTGCATTGTCAAAGAATTCAGTGTTTCATAAGAGAACGAAACACATTGATACAAGGTTTCACTACATCAGAGAATTGGTGAACAATGGAGAAATTTTCCTAGAACATTGCAGGACTCAAGAACAGGTTGCAGACATCTTGACAAAGCCACTGGATCAGAAAAGCTTTGAATTTTTGAGGAAATGTCTGGGTATGACCGAATTCCCAGCAGTTGAAATTAAAGGGGAGTGTTGAATTTATAATTTCAACCGCGTAGCCATACCCAACCTTAAAACCACCCAGCAATACCTCAAATCAGCCGGTAAGTATATCGCACCACTCTTTGGCATAAAGTGGTTTCCGTACAAACAACTCCGATACAATTTAGGGCTGACACGTGGATTGGGGTGACATCACCCTCTGACACTTATCGGACGATAAAAGTCGGCCAAAAAGGGTCCTCCGATATTCGTCCGCTCTGCTCCAAGTCTGCTCGTCGTCGAATCAAGGTCAAAGATGGGTACACTCTGCAGGACATGGAAATTGCGTAAAGTTTTGTCTTTCACCAGTAAATTAAGTTATGAAGTACCTTTGCCATGCTGAGAATTAAATGGCGTTCATAGATATAGATGAAGTATTTAATTTTATTATTTTTTTTGTGATGCAGCTCGTTGACTAGGTGTTTATGTTTTTTGAGTTTTTGTTGTTCATCGCATAAAAACAGAGAGGCCCCGCAGCGCGATAGAAAAAGGGGAAGAACGCACAGAAGTGCGAATGAATTTTTTTTGGGTTGAAATGTAATGTTAGGAAATGGTAAAACGCACAGCTTGTAAAAATGAGACTGGGTCTATTGTAATAGAATGCACAGCAGTGCAGGAGAAGGTTGAGAGCTGAAAGAAGAAAACCAAAGGAGGTTTTGTATGTAAAACCATGAATTGTTTCACACAGCAGTGAAAAGGTAAAACTGTAAATCCCTGTAATTTTTGTTTTTCACACAGCAATGAATGTAAATGAAATTTTTACACACAGTGGTGTAAAATTTCAAAGGAGACAGAGTAATTTTGTTAAAATGTTTTTGGTGAATCCCTCTGAGTGAAAGAGGATGAATATGTATTAGTGTTTTTATTTTAATCAATAGAAATCTTTTATGGTGGTGCAATACTCTGTTCAGTAAATTTTTTTAAAGTTTCTCTGTGCAAAAAGATCCTGGAGTAAAGGAAACAGAGCATTGCCTCTGTGTGCATGAATATTGTTTGTTTTTTGGGATTTTCCCCTTAAAAATCCCCAACCAATTCCACATCCAGAAGTTCCTTCATAACTTCACAGGTCACAAAAGCAATTGCTATTGATAGCACCACCTTCACTGACAACAACTTCACAAGAAAATTTATATACCACGCCCAAATATTCCCCCTCAACCAGAGCGAAGGGTCTGGATATGGCTATAACATATAAATAATGACTTTGCATTCGACTCAAAATATGAAATTTGCAACTAACTATACCGTAAAGTTATTGAAAAACTTGAAAAGTACTTAAAATAAGTGCACTCATAGTGTGACATACTTCTTTGGGAGTACACCTTCTTCTTCCACGTCAAACATGGTTTTTTATATTTTTCAAATGGTCTTCGTCATTTCTGTTAGTGGAATGTTTCAAAATCTCAATAGCTTCTCAAAAAAAAAATTATTGCGAAGGGTTTGATATTGATAAAACATTGTAATCTTTAATGTAAATTCAATGCTTAAAATTGTATAACTGTTTAGCCCATTTATATGTATAGAATCAATTGTGATTAATGTTTTTTCCAGGAAAAAAATCGTAATGCTATTAATGAAAACAAAATTATATGTTGTATATTCTATGATGCATTACACCAACCAATCCATGACTGCTGATCTAAATATCATACAAAAAACAAACTAATATATATATGAAGAGAAAAGTCAAAATTTTCTTCCTTTCTTTTTCTCTACCTTCCGTCATTCCCCTTGTGACGATGATGAAGAAATAAGAGCAAGCTAATTTCCATCACCAAGTCTTACAATTTCTTTGTCTGAATCTGAGTTGTCTGAAGTATGTAGGCGTTTGAATCCACTGGTATCCATTACTTCTGAAATCTTTGACGGATAGCTCTGTGGTTCAACTGGATCTTGTGAGGTAAACCCCTATAATTCTAGTTATTTTGATGTCTGATTGTTCTCATTGGGTGTAGGATATTCCTCTGCTACTTCCTCCTCCTTATCATACTCAAGTGGGGGAACTTTCCATCCTTTGGGTTGTTTCCCAGTCTTCTTCTTTCTTCGGTTGTCTTTCTTTGCTCCAGGACATGTATTTTGAAGGTGTCTTATTTGCAGGCATATTTCTGCATCTGAAGGTTGCGCTTTCTTAATCTAATATATGTGTCCATTTCCGTTGGTTATGAATCAGTTGTATGTGATCCGATAAGCCTTTGCTGAGATCTACTTACACACAAATTCGTGTGAATGTGAAGACTCTTTCCTCCAATCTTTGGTTGTCAGTTTTTATGTATCTCTCAATGATGTTCCCAATACTAGCAAGGACTCGATAGTTCCATAAATGAAGTGGGAGATTGTATAAACGAACACATATCAACATCTTGGAAACGACCATGGTATTTGCATCAAATTCTGGAAACCAAGGTGTGATGAAGAGGCCCGTCAATCCCCAGAACCATTGTCCTTCTTGAAGGATAATGTCTCTTGCATCTGATGTTGGCAAATTAACCATGAAGAACCCCTTGGAGCAAAGGTGAATTCCATAGTGTATTGTCCAGTTAGTGAAAATCCAATGGAACAACTCTATTGGTTTTGGCCAGAAATAGTTGAATCGACATATAATGGCTTGTGATTCAAATGTAGCACAATGCTCATCTGTTTCTGGAGTGCCTATGTTTAGTTCTGGAGTGTAGTTCAATTTTTCAACAATGTATGGATTGGGAGCAATACCTATAGGATTTGATGGTGTTGTAGCTTCATTTTTTCCTTGTAGGATATTCTTGAAGGAGAGATCTTCATTTTTCTAGTTCTGTTTTGATTCTTTTCTTTCGTATGTATTGCTCCAAATCCCACCTCCTACACTGTTAATTTTACTGGAGGCTACATCTCCACCTCTCAATCTCATATTGAGTATTATGAAGGATGATGATAGGATATTGTAATCTGTTAGGGTCCGTTATCCTACAATGATCTGCCCCCATATAACAAATGTTTCATATGTGCAGGGTATTCAATATTTTGTGAGATGATTTTCTTTAGATGCATCACACAACCTTATGCATGAACCCAAACTAATAAGGATATCCTTGCTAGGGTTTTTAAAAAAAATTGAAAACGAAATGATTTTACCAGATGTAGGGGGTTTATTTCCATCTTGTAGCAGAATGGTCGTTCTGCTTCAAGTGACCCAGTATGCTCTAATGACGAATTGGAGTGATTGTTGGAGGGGATTGTGACATGAACCACCCCAAATATGCCCAATCTCTGCGCTTGCTCCTCGTTCGTTATTTGAGAGCGAAAATAGTAATGGAGCTCCTGGAACAAAGAGATTTTGTCTTTTTGTCTTTTGAGCCTATTACATTTGTGCCCAGGGAACCCTTCTCTGATATTTGTACATCCATATCTATGACTGCAAACTAGTTTGTGTGATGCATACACCCAACCTCCATACCAATGTCGTTATGCAGGTAGTTCTACAAATCTAGGTGTATCGACAGTTTCCCTTTCGAGATTGCAACCATGAGAGCGATTATTTTGTGACAGCAGAGGTATCCCGGGGAGCCATAGCAGTGTGATGTATCGTCTATGTTTGTAGTTGTTTGGGTTGTCGCCACCTTCCTCATAATCTCCATACACCTCCGTAAGGGTTTTGTCAATAAATCCCTGTGTGCATTTGCTTTGGGTTCCCCGAGGGTGGAGGTCGCCCCAGGGCCCTGTTTTTCCTCTGGATATTCCAAGTGCCCTGCGTTCCAGATACCAGGAAACCCTCACATAATAGGTGGCTCAGCATATGCCCACCGAGATATGTGTGCCCACCGGAGGTCAAGAGCCCTGGCACCATAGTCGCTATGCGAGCCCGCCAAGGGGTTGATCTTGGCCTCTGATCCACATGATGCAAACCCAGACTATGAAACCCTAACGCTTATGAATTCCTTTTTTTCCTCCTGTCCACTTAGTTCTCAAAATGTCAAGATGTTCAACAACAACGATATCCTATTTAGAGTAGTGATTGTGATTAATGTTAGTAGTGTGCTTTTACCAGCTATTCTTTTTATGGAATGCCAACTTCATCAATATAAGACCTTTCACATGAACAAAAAACCATGTGGGAATATTTGCATTGTGTCATGTCAATAAGGTATTTCACAAACTTCAAGGAAATATTCATTATGCTTAAGATATTAAAGGTTTTCTCAACATTTTACTTCCTAGGAACTTTTAATATTCAGTTGGATGTATAGTAAGAATACCTTGGAGATGTCTTTAGCTTGCTCTTACTATGTAAGTATACACATTTTGGAAGGCACTCATAGCTTGGTGTTATATGTAATAGTCAAGCTTTTTTTTTTAAGCTTAGTAGGACTACATCTTCATCATGTCCAACTTCTCACCCCGATCGGGGGGCATAGCACAAGATTTGAACCCAAGGCTTCTGTTCGGTGAAACTTTATTTCCACGCTCATTTCCAATTGAGCTACCACAAGCAGACATTTCTAAAGTCACTCTTGAGATCTTTGAGAGGATGAAGATTCTCCTCTTCCAAACGTTCATCATTAAAGATCTTAAGGGCCCTTATTGTTAAAGTGTTGAGGACCAAGAATTTATGGGTTGGATGGTGACATAAGTTGGCATGAAAATATTGTTTAATATGAATCTTCTAATAGAAAACCATATGTGTTAGCATTCCATCTATTTTTTCCAATGTTAAAACATCATGAAAGTGAACTTCAATTTTCTTTAAACATCATAGTAACTTGATGTGCACTAATTAATTATTCATATACTCTACCAACTTATCCATATCGAATTGAAAAATGTGTTATCCAAAAATCTTACCCACATACCATGGAAGCTAAATTCTACTCAAATTTTTAAAGACAGAATTTCAAAGAAAAACAAGTAACTACAACATATATGTGATACTATTAAACATTTCATTCAAATATCACAAAATCATGATAGCGACTTTGTTCATTATCTATGAATATAAAATATTTTCTTCATATAAAAATAAACTTAATACCAAAACATTTAAAAACATTAAAAACAAACATAAACATTCCCTCGTATAAAAAGAAACTTAATACCAATAAATAAAAACATGCTCAAATATCCTTGAGCAAATGCAGTGTGAATAATATGCATAAACGCATATAGAGTATATATTTAAGCCCAGGAAAAGTATTATTTTCATGGACACCCAAACCTTATATAACAGAGTTTCCATAAATCTTTATGACAGATTTTTCATAAATCTGTAACTGCGTAGTAAAACAGTGTTCGATGACATATCTAGAAACACACGAAAATAATCTACACTCGGATGATGCAGTGGATGAGCCACAGAATGTATGGTAAGGCAAATGTATATGGCTCATATTTTTGAAAATATTTTGGAATTCAGTGAACCGAAAGACAAATAATTGATTTTATTCCTATTGAAAGTTTAGCCGAGCTGGAGTAGAGAAGTTTTGAATGACCTGTACAAAGAGGTATGGCTGTCCATCGAAAATGTGAATAATGACAACAGTTGAAAGAAATAAACGAAATCCAAGAGTCTTCAAATCGAATTGAATGCCTCACCAATGTTTTTCCACGCAGTGATCGAAATCGAACAAAACCATATCATCTGGAGAAACTTCGTGACACTGGTGAAAACATTAATAATAACATCAATAATGTGATATTTTTTAGTTGAAGTACATGCCCTTCTCCACCGTGACTGGAGTAGTTTTGATCGAAAACCTTCTCTGCCTCTCAAGCGCGCCTAATTACAAATTCAAAATAGATGATGCATGGATGGCGCCGATGGTATGAGATGGATGCAGATGCTTGGCTAGTGCAAACGGGAGACAGTAACGGACAGTGCCCCTACCGAGAGTGAACAGGGCAGCAGCGTGGATATCTGCGGGAGATGGGACGCCAGGAAAGCCGAAAAGTGGATTATGGGACGCCAGGAAAGCCGAAAAGTGGATTATTGGATCTAATTTTTGAAGTTCACAGCTAGGTGAGACACCAAGTTGGTGTAGATGGGACACCAGGAAAGAGGAAAAGTGAATTATTGGCATTGTATTATTATTATTATTTAATTTTTTAAGTTCACAGCAAGGTGAGACACCAAGTTGGTGTATGAGACCCCTTGTTTATGGGACAAGAGACCTACTTCCACACAGCGATTTGACTGCTAAGTCTATGAAGGCTGGTTTTGAACCTATGACTTCTTATAAGGAAATTCATGCTCTTAACCATTGGGCCCAGACAAGTTGTATATTACAATATTTTAACATATGGTTTCGAATACGTGGCATACATATGTATAGTCAATGGCAGTTATCAGGTCCATTAAAAGCCCGATAACAAGCTGATTATTTGGTGCTTTGTTGTATGGTTGCATTGACTGAGATTGTCAATGCTAAATCGTACCATAACGAACAGGTAAAGATTTACATGATCACTATATCGATGGGAGAGAAATGCAGAATCTTATTGTACCGTCATTGGTTGAACTCTCTGAAAATAAATTATAGTACCAGTGTTATGAGGAAGCTAGATTATTTCATTTTGCTTTTAAAAAATATCAAGATGTAGGGGAGGGAAGGCATTAGGAGAACACCTCCACATCGATGGGCCCTCCTGCCATGCTAGCAAAGTCAACTTCCGTATGACACGTAACCCTTGCATGCACTGACGTGTTGAGCGTATATGAGTCCCAGTTCGGCAGGTTATGGCGGGGCTTAGTGTTTGTTTACCGTGAGTACCGTGCACCTTGTTCATTGTTGTGTTCATTTTTGTTTGGGACATGTTCTTGTTCGTTCGCTCTACTGGGTAGTTGAGCATCGCTGCTCCAATGGCAGTTATTGACATTACAGTTGTCAATGATGCGGGTAGTGGCTTCGGTGATGCACGTGGTGGTTTATGGACCAACAAAAATAGTCATTCTTCATTTTGTTTGGTTGTTTTCGTGCGTTTCGTCTTGTTTTTTCACCTGGTTTTTCTTCCCTGTCTAGTGGTATGGGCTCATTATTTGTCTGCCTTTATCCTTGTGGCGAATTTAGCTTGCCTCGATGTTGGACATGGTCGTTTCATGCTCCGAACAGATTTTTCATGTTTGTAATTCAATATATGAGCTACAATTTCACATTTTATCTGATTTTTGGTTCCTATCTAACCATTTTGATGTTGTTGTTGCAAGTTGTTGCAGTTTAAGCAACTGTTTTTGGAGCATCTAGGGTTCCTGTGGCTTTCTGGCATGGAGAAAATAGGTAGGACAAGTCCTACCAACCAGAAATATTGTGTTTTTAACACATTTAGCCTCCATTGAAACATTGTGCCTTTGTTTTATGCTTTTGCCTCTGTTTTATGCTTGTGTATGTGTTTACCTATGTGGGTTTTGTGGGTTTTAGCTAATTTATGAGTTTTCAATTTGTTGGGTTTTTCACCTGTGTGGGTTTTGTGGGTTTTACCTAATTTATTGGTTTTTAGTTTGTTGGGTTTTTCATCTGTGTGGGTTTTGTGGATTGTGGCTAATTTTTGGGTTTTGGGTTTTGGGTTGTGGATTTTACAGTGAGTGGGTTAATGGCTTTTACAGTGGGTTTGTGTTTGTGGTCTCATTCAGTGGGTTAGTGGCTTTTACAATGGCTTTGTGTTTGTGGTCAATTTGTGGGTGGCGTAAGAAGCTATAGTGATAACTCATGCTATGAGATCTACAAGCTAGTTAGTAGGAGGGTTTTCCGATGTCTTATCCTATTTTCAAAAGGTTTCATTAAGCAACAACATTGAATTGGAGGGTTTTCCGATGTCCTCGTTCTCGTCGTTTGGGTCTTCACTGACTCCTGCTTTCTTCTTCTTTTTTGCGTTTGTGGTCTTCAATCTGTGGGTGGCGGAAGAAGCTATAGTGATAATTCATGCTATGAGATCTACATGTTAGTTAGTAGGATGGTTTTCCGATGTATTATCCTATTTTCAAAAGGTTTCATTGAGCAACAACATTGAATTGGAGGGTTTTCCGATGTCCTTGTTCTCATCGTTGAGGTCTCCACTTCAGTCTTGGTCTTCACCAACTCTTGCTTTCATTTTCTTGTTTGTGTTTATGGTCTTCAATCTGTGGGTGGGGCAAGAAGCTATAGTGATAACTCATGCTATGAGATCTGTTGGTTAGTTAGTAGGAGGGTTTTCCAATGTCTTATCATATTTTCAAAAGGTTTCATTAAGCAACAACATTGAATTGGAGGGTTTGTTGATGTCCTCATTCTTATCGTTTGGGTCTTCACTTGAGTCTGGGTCTTCATCGGCTCCTGCATTTTTTTCTTGTTTGTGTTTGTGGTCTTCAATCTGTGGGTGGCGAAGAAGTTGTAGTGATAACTCATGCTCTCTATTTGTATATTACTTGGCAATAATGAAAATAATTGAAGGAATAAGATGGTATGATAGATGCAACCTTGTCTATTTTTTCTCTATCTGGGAGTTGATTGAGAACTTGGGACTACAGAGCCTCAGGTCTTAATTCACAAAAAATTGGGCATGGGAAATATTTCCCTTCCTATTTCACTAAATTATCACTTCACATACTAGCCATCAGGACTAGAGGTGATAGAGCTTAACTTGTTTGCATTCAGGCGGGATTGACCCTTTTGTTATAATGTGACCATATAGTGGTAGGCCGAAATGAAACCTTCTGTTTGAAACCCTAACATCATCCACCGCTCGTTGCCATAACCAATGTGAAATGTAGTGTGGAATGGGAAACAAAGGTGTATCAATGACGGTAATTATCTTTAACGAGCCATCCTTATCTATGCTTGCTGTCTGGATAAGGGCAGGGAAGTAGTTGCTGGGTAGGGAGGTAGTTTCCGGCCAGATAAAGGCTAGCAGGGTTGATTGTTGTTGTGGTAATTGCTTTATCGTGGTTGTTAATGAACATTTGGTTTTTTTTGTGGTAATTGCTTACATGCCTGCTTTTGGAGTTTGGAGTTGGCCAGGCATGAGATGGGTATTTTTTTTGTTTTCTCAACCACTATAGATCCATGGTATAGTAGTATTTATGCTTGAGTCATAGCTCTAGGGCCTTGCAGAGATTGTCTTGACACATTATTTGTGTACCTTCTATTATTATTGGTTATTAGTATCTTCTATTGGTAACTAATTATGATTTATGTTCACTTCTTTTCCTTCTTTCTGTTGTTTCCTTTCATCAAGTAATTACCAATACTGTCATTCAGCTGAGTCAAGAATCTGTTCTAAATGGTTCTTAATGAGCATTTGCGTTATTCAGCTGAGTCAATAATCTGTTCTAAATGGTTGTTAATGAACATTTTCTTTTTGTTGTTGTGGTAATTTCTTTCTTTGGTGCCATGTTCTATAAAGCTCTGGAGTTGAGTATGTTGCAAGGTTGCAATGCTTCTGCCTACTTAATGAAATCAATACAAGTCTTCTACTTAGAAGGATGCTTTTGGAGTTGGCCAGGCATGAGATGGGTATTTTTTTGGTTTTCTCAACAATTGTAGATCCATGGTATGGTAGTATTTATGCTTGATTCATAACTCTGGGGCCTTGCAGAGATTGTCTTGAAGAATTATTTGTGTATCTTCTATTATTATTGGTTATTAGTATCTTCTATTAGTAACTACTTGTCATTTATGTTCACTTCTTCTCATTATTTATGTTGTTTCCTTTCATCAAGTATTACCAATACTATCGTTCAAATGAGTCAAGAATCTATTCTAAATGGTTCTTAATGAGCATTGGTTCTTAATGAGAATTTGTGTTATTCAGATGAGTCAATAATCCGTTCTAAATGGTTGTTAATGAACATTTTCTTTTCGCTGTTGTGGTAATTGCTTTCTCTAGTGGCCTATTCTATAAAGCTTCGGAGTTGAGGAGTGGTAATTGCAGAGATTGTCTTGAAGCATTATTTATATTGGCTCTTTAACTTCGTTAGTTACATTGTTCATTTAAAAAATCTTAACATAGTTAAAATTTCATTATTATTTACAATTTCTTCATATTCATATTATGTTATTTCACTCCAAACAGAATACTTATAAATCTTGGCTCTTTAAATTTGTTACTTACATCATTCATTTACAAAATATTAACATAGTTAAAATAAGTTTTTGGTTTTGGCAATTAAAAATTTAATATAAACCTCTAATTTATCATAATCCCTACACATACAAGTTTCTATCATTTTTTCTTTTAGCTTAAACCTTGAAAAATTAACCCAAGTGATCATTCTCACTTTAACTGCCCTGTTGGCATGTGTCTATGAATTCCTTGGGTGTATCAACTTGATATGGAAGCTGGTTGACTAGTCATACACCTGTAAGAGTGCCTTCAGTAAGGAGCCTAATCATAATCCTCATGTTAAAGCTCAAAGTTTATTGGACTGAACTCAAGATCCTAATCTTCTTAGCTTGATCAGAGTATCAACATACTCTTCCTAAGGTAGTAAGACTACAGGTTGTAAGACTGTAATAAGATGATTAGACTACTCAAAAGGTCAACTTCGAGGTTCTAAGTTTGTTCTAAAGTTATATAAAAATTCAAAATCAAAATAAATTGTTTTATAAAAATTCAAAATCAAAATGAAGATTAACTAATTAGTGATTATTTACAATTTCTTCATATTCATATTGTGAGATTTCACTCCTAACTGAATACTTAAGAATCTTTGCCCATTAATTTCTTTGCTTACATCGTTCAATTACAAACTGTTAAGAGATTGTCTTGAAGCATTATTTGTGTATCTTCTATTATTATTGGTTATTAGTATCTTCTATTGGTAACTACTTGTTATTTATATTCACTTCTTTTCCTTCTTTATGTTTTTGCCTTTCATCAAGTAATTACCAAGGCTATCGTTCAACTGAGTCAAGAATCTATTCTAAATGGTTCTTAATGAGCATTGGTGTTATTCAACTGAGTCAATAATCTATTTGTGTTATTCAGCTGAGTCAATAATATGTTATAAATGGTTGTTAATGAACATTTGCTTTTTTATGTTGTGGTAATTGCTTTCTCTGGTGGCATGTTCCAGAAATCTTCAGAGTTGAGTTCATTTATGTTCACTTCTTCTCCTTCTTTATGTTGTTTCCTTTCATCAAGTAATTACCAAATTAATTAATTACTACTTATATTCCTTTGCAATGTTGTTTCAAAATGGATTCAATTGATCTTTACTTTCTACTATTTTCTCTTGAATTTCCTTTAGTGAGAACAAAGGGATTCTTTTGTTTATTGCCTCTGTGAGCAGACAGAGGGTTGGTTTTTATTTCACTTCTCAAGCACATGCTCCAGGGAAGATCTTTCCTTTGATTGGTAACTACTTTTGATTCATGTTCACTTCTTTTCCTTCTTTATTATGTTATCTTTCATTATAATTCCAATTCAAATTCAATATAGTCTATAGTTTAGTGTCTAATATGAAACCAAACAACATATTGCAGCCTTACAAAATTCACATTGTGATTATTATGTTGACTTTCATCATAATTCCAGATCACAATTCCAATTAAAATTCAATATTGTTTATAGTTTAGCTTCTACTATGAAACCAATCAACATATTGCATCCTTACAAAATTCACATTGTGATTATTATGTTTACTTTAATCATAATTCCAATTCAAATTCAATTACCCGGTAGAGCGAACGGACAAGAACAAGTCCCGAATAGAAATGAACGCAGCAATGAACAAGGCACATGGTACTCAGACTAAACAAACCCTAAACCCCACCTCCACCTGCTGAACCGGTACTCATATATGCTCAACAGGTCACTGCATGCAACCCCCAAGTGTCCTTATAAAATTCGCATTGCAATGTGTTTACAAAAATTAATTCATGCCACCCATATGCTTCATGGCCTCCATTTCTTGCATTGCCTAGAATTTTGAGTCTCCTGCCTGACCCAAGTATGGTGGACTACCATATATTGGTTGATTAGGATGTGCTTGAATGTTACCATATCCTTGATTCCAATTTTCTCCTTGTAGCCATGAATGGACTGAGTAACCCAAGTGTCCACTTGTGTTACTAACCCCAGCACTGGGTGCAAGTGTCATATAAACACAATTATGATTTAAACCTACACCGGTAGGGGTATATGAGGTGGGCAGAACCCCTGGCTCATATCGGGGGACTTGGATGTTAATCATCTCTTGGTATTTGGACATCATCCTATTTGCCTCACACTGGCTTGGACCATAGACTTCCCTGCTTGTCACCCCTCCTCCTCTTTCCAACACTTCTTGAACCTTTCTTGCCTCCCTCTCTTGCCTTGCCAATTGTTTTTATGTTTCTTATCTTCCCTTGCTTTTTGTCTTTCCATCCTTTCCTTTGTTTGAGCTTCTGCTGCTACAATCCTTGCAGCTCTCTTTTCCTTGGCCAATTCCTTCTTTCTCTTTTTAGTTTCCTGAATTTCATTTTTTTATGTTCAGACTAAAACAATAAATTCATATAATATTCAGATGTGAGCAACTGTGAACTCCTCCCCAAACGAAGAAAATTTGCAGTTGAGTGCCTTGATGAGGCCTTCACTCTCTCTACTGGTAGCTTTAGGAATGCACCAAGTAATCTGTGATTTGCCCCATGCTTCCTAAGATCTAACACTTGGCTTTCAGCCTCCGGTACAACTGATTGGCCCCCATTATTGTCTTCTTCAAGTACCTCATGCTGACCAGGCTCCTCTTCCAGTGAATCATTGTCCACAAAATAATGAACAAGTTTGGTGTTCAACTTTGATGGTTGTGAAGGCATGTCCACACTTTCCTCATTGGTGGCAGACACATTATGTGGGTTGATATTCATCATGGCCTCTGCCAACCATGATGGTGGGCTTACCTGGGTTGGCATGCTAAATTATTTATTGTTTAATCTTGTTGCATTATCATTTGAAATCAAGTTTGCATTTTCATTCCTTCATCAACTGCCTCATATGGAATATCACATGCAGAATTGGCATGTGGTTTAGTAGGTGTGACAACCTCCATGACATTGACAGTTGGTTCATGATTGAACTGTGTCTCATTCACATTTTCATCATCATCACCACATAAGTGCCCTTCATAAAAGGACAGTATACCTTCAGCAGCAACAACATCTTCTTGGGCATCAACATGGTCTTGTAAGTTCTCTACATCTTGACCTTCCACATAAAATTATTGGCTACAACAAGTATCATGCACCAGAGCGTCAACATTAATTGGCCATATACTAGTCCTCCTAAATCCAGCCTTGATATTAGAAGGTGTGAGAGCCATTTTTAATGCTTTACTTGCAATCTCAGCTAGCTCAAACCTTTTTACTTCCACCCCTGGATTGTTTTCCATCCACGAAGCTCGCTTGATCCTGAAATAATTCTTGAAAGGCCCAAACACGCTGACATCAAGGGGTTGCAATCTGTGAGTGGTATGAGCCGGCAATTTTAATAGGTCAATGCCAAAATTTTTGGCCTCGTCAATTGTCTGCAAATCCCATGTGGCTTCCATGGCCATCTAAAATTAGTAGGTGTATGTTTTCAGGCGAGACGCCACCTTGTACAGATGCAACAAAATGACAAATCCAATTCAGGAATAGTTACTTTGTCATCCATGCATGGGGATGTGCTGCCGTGCATGCACCTGGTTCATGGTTATGTATATAGTTTTTTAGTTGTGTTTTACCTTTGCATAGGTAAAATCTTGGGATTGAAGAACCAATTCCATTGACACAAGAAAGTATAGTTATCCACTCCCTGCTCTTAGGAAAAATCTTAGGCACATTTATGCTCCCTCTTTTGGCAATTACCCGAATACCACAATTCCTTCCTGACTGCAAGCCTGTTTTATCACAGTTCCATATATGGTCTAGGGCATATGAGTGTTGCTCATATGCAGTAGAAAGAGTGTTATAGAACTTCGACACCATTGCAGGGTGTAGATTTAAAGCCCTGTCTCTGTTAAGGCCCTCAGCTGTACGTAGCACAAGGTCTAGATGTCTTTTTTAAAATCCACACCACCATGATTTACCAAGTGTTATGAAACCAGCTCAAGAAAAGATAGAAAAGATATATCAACGCCTTAGAATTCAGCCTCTTCGAGGGGGAAACCTCCTTTACTTTACATAAATGAACAATTCTTGGATGATCCAAATGACAAAACCTCCTTTCTATATATAGGAGTCTAAGGAGTTAAAATATAAACCAGTCGGCCTAACAATAATAATATAAAGCCACAAAAATAACAATAGAGGGATTCTATGGGGCATAGTAATAACAATATGGGGGCAATAGGGGCACAACAATATTGATAAGGGGTATAACTACAATAGTGGGGTAATCACTAGTATTATAGGGACCCAACATGCCCCTCGCCTTTAAAAAAGTGTTGTCCTCAACGCTTGAGTAGTTCTGGATACTTCTGTATAAAATTCTCATCCTCCCATGTGGAATCTTCAGCGGATAAGTTCTTCCACTTGATAAGATACTCTGAAATTGAACAATTTCGTAGTTGTCGAATTCTTGTTTCTGTGACTGCTTCCGGTTCCAATATAATTTTTCCTTCCTCGTCAAGTTCTGGCAATATTGTTTGAACTGGGAGCTTGTCGCCTATAACCTTCTTTAAACCTGAAACATGGAAAACTGGGTGCAATCGAGAAGCTGCAGGAAGCTCTAATTTGTATGTTGTAGTACCAATCTTTTGCAACACCTTGTACGGACCGTAATACTTTGGTGATAATTTATCGTCCTTCTTAACTTGCTTGAGGGAAATTTGCTTATATGGTTGTAGCTGTAGGAATACCCAATCACCTACATGAAAAATTCTTTCACTGTGATGTTGATCTGCCTGTTGTTTCATTCTATTTTGTGCCAACATGAGGTTATCCTTTAAGAGTTTGAGGACTTGTTGTTGATGTTCGATGTGATGTTCCACCGCCTGAACCTTAGAATTTTCTCTTAAATATGATGTGATGGATGGTGGTTGATACCCATAAAGTGCCATAAATGGGGTCATTTTTGTTGTTGTATGGAAGGAAGTGTTATACCACCATTCAGCCAGAGGCA
>APFE031139019.1:115799-127320 GCA_000404065.3 Pinus taeda | reverse complement strand
TTGGTTTCTCCAAGGAAGAGTTATGCGAAATCTCCCACCGTGACTTGATTATAGACTAGTTCAGTAGAGCGAACTTGTACGACGTGCCACGAGTCACTGTTTCGACCTTTGGAGCTGAAAAATGCATACAAGAAACTACAGTTCGTCCTCTTTCTGCACCATCTTACACAATTTCAATCCGATCCCCAGAGAGAAAGTTATGACGATTTTCCTCAGGTCACCTGTTTGGAATGTAATTTAGGAGTCTGCAAAAAGACCAACTTCCTCATATCATATCTCCGCAAATATCTCGTGAAAACCTCTGAAATTCGGACCCAAGGTTCAGCGTGATTGCGTCTCAAATGGGTGTTTTTTGCGACTTCTGAAACGTCACAGAAAAAAAAGTTATAGCAAAAATTCCACGATGACCTGTTTGGAGCAGCGAAACCCTAGAATCCAAAGCTCTGATACCAAATGTTATGAAACCAGCTCAAGAAAAGATAGATAAGATTAATCACGCCTTAGAATCAGCCTCTTCGAGGTAACCTCCTTACATTACATAAATGAACAATTCTGGATGATTCAAATGACAAACCTCCTTTCATATATATGGAGTTTAAGGAGTCACAATATAACTACCGACCTACAATATAATATAAAGCCACAAAAATAACAATAGAGAGATTCTATGGGGCACAGTAATAACAATATGGGGGCAATAGGGGCACAAAAATATTAATAAGGGGTATAACTACAATAGTAATGGGGTAATCACTAGTATTATAGGGACCCAACACCAAGAAAGCCATCTTTGAAGGGGTTTGGCCTCCCCTGACATATTTTAGCTACTATGGATTTAAGTTGTTTAATCTCTAACCCATGTCCCAATTGGGCCATCTCCTTACACCACTCAACCACCTCGACCTCCTCCTCTTCAGTCATAACTGTAACAGGCCCTCTACGCTTCGTATTAGTCAACCCATGTATCCAATAATGTATGTTAGAGGGAGAAATACCATGTTTTTTAGAAGAGGCACGGATTGAATGTCCATTAAAATTGATGTCATCAATTGCAGCTAGCATGTCTGGCTTTGTCGAGCCTCTGATGGCACTGATTTTCTTTGTTGAACTTGCACCTTGCACTATGGTTGAAGTCGGCTTTGTGGTTGATGGTGGGATAACATTATCTGCAACCACAATGTCCTTTTCAATGACATTACTGGGCGCATTGTGAGCATTCACATCACCCCCCCATCTTCATCTGATGAATTGGACCACAGTTGGGCCCCCGTTGCCCCTCGCCTCCTCTTGTTCCTTGTACGATCTGCAATAGAAACTCTTGGCATGGCTGCAACAACCTGCAAAGTAACCACCAAATTGTGATTTTAAAAAAATGTATTAGAAAACAAGGAAATTCATTGGCCTTTGCAATCAATGAGCAACAATAATCAATGATTTATCTATATATTGTAGCTGAATACATCTAGGATTTGAAAATCATTATTGGAAGGCTTTAAACTTCTTTATTTGATTCTTAGATGACTTTTATAAGTTATCAGGAAGAGCTATTCCTTTTTAATTTTGTAACAGGTTTGACATAACATAATTTCTTTAACCCAACTATTTTGTTGTGTCCTCAAATGGTTGTTCATGACATTCATTTTTTTTGGCATTCATTTTATTCATAGTTGGTGAAAATATGGGTTTTCAGGAAGAGCTATTCCCATTTATTTTGGTAACAACTTTGACATAACATAGTTTCTTCAACCCAACTAACTTTCTGTGTCCTCAAATCATTGTTCTTGTCATTCTCTTTGTTCTTGACATTCATTTTAATCCTAGTTGGTAAAAATATGAGTTATCAGGAAGAGAAATTCCTTTTTCTTTTTTGTAACAGTTTTGACATAACTGAGTTTCTTCAACCCAACTAACTTTTTGTGTCCTCAAATCATTGTTTTTGGCACTTATTGTGTTCTTGCCATTTTTTTTATTCCTACTATGGGTTAGCATGACTTTATGTAAGGGTTCTTAGTTGCAGTATCTTTATGTAGTTATGTAGCTATTTTGATTTCAGATTCACCTCAGGCACATCTTTTCAATTTTGTCATTCTTCATTCATTGTTATACTATTGGAGGCATCTGATCTCAATGAGCATTAATATAGGTTATAAATTATCCTTGTTGTTGATTTTTTAGGGGCAACAGCTTATATCGAGCTTTTTGTGTGCCAATCAACTTTGATTCTTTACAGATTTATGGGTTTGTTGGCAGCATACAACACCTAGGGGACCCCCTTGAGACTGGAAAACAAAATTTCTAAACCAATGGGTTTGTTATTCAGTGGGTCTGTTATTCATTTAGAAATGCTTCTCTAACCAGACAATGAATCTACCTGACATCAGAAATTTCTCTTTGTAGGCATGGTATGTTATGCAATGAGTAGTCATTTTGGGAACCTAGGAACAACAATGAATCTACCTAACATTAGAATTTTCTCTTTGTAGGCATGGTATGTTATATAATGAGCAGTCATTCTGTAAACTGTCATGTCTTTCTTCAATGAAACCAAGAACAAGTTTAAGAATGTTTATTGTTTAACATGATCGAAAAGGTGTTGTTTTAGGTTGTCCCTAGTGAACTTGCTAGTGAAGACACTAAAGTGAAATTATTTTGTATTTAACAACTCCTTTAACTCCCTGTTTACTTCGTCACTTGGCATGGCTTCTCCTCAGGACCCAATTGATGGAAGTTTATCCATCTTGATGATCCTTTCAACTATGGAGCAATCTTGTTGATATTGTGTCACTCACTTTGCTCTTTGTAGGCATGGTATGTTGTGCAATGAGCAGTCATTCTGGGAACCTGTGAACGACAATGAATCTACTTGACATCAGAATTTGCTCTTTGTAGGCATGGTATGTTATGCAATGAGCAGTCATTCTAGGAATTGGCATGTCTTTCTTCAACGAAACCAAGAACAAGTTTAAGAATGTTTGTTGTTTAACATGATCGAAAAGGTGTTGTTTTAGGTTGTCCCCAGTGAACTTGCTAGTGAAGACACTAAAGTGGAATTATTTTGTATTTAACAACTCCTCCAACTCCCTATTTACTTCGTCACTTGGCATGGCTTCTCCTCAGGACCCAATTGATGGAGGTCTATTCATCTTCATGATCCTTTCAACTATGGAGTAATGTTGTTGATATTTTGTCACTGACTTTGCTCTTTGTAGGCATGGTATGTTATGCAATAAGCAGTCATTATGTTAACCTAGGAATGACAATGAATCTACCTAACATTAGAATTTTCTCTTTGTATGCATGGTATGTTATGAAATGAGCAGTCATTCTGGGAACTGGCATGTCTTTCTTCAATGAAACCAAGAACAAGTTTAAGAATGTTTGTTGTTTAACACGATAGAAAAGGTGTTGTTTTAGGTTGTCCCTAGTGGACTTGCTAGTGAAGACACTAAAGTGAAATTATTTTGTATTTAACAACTCCTCCAACTCCCTGTTTACTTCATCACTTGGCATGACTTCTCCTCAGGACCCAATTGATGGAAGTCTATTCATCTTGATGATCCTTTCAACTATGGAGCAATGTTGTTGATATTGTGTCACTGACTTTTCTCTTTGTAGGCATGGTATTTTATGCAATGAGCAGTCATCTCTGGGAACCTAGGCATGAAAATGAATCTACCTAACATCATAATATTCTCTTTGTAGGAATGGTATGTTATCCAATGAGAAGTCATTCTGGGAACCTGATTCCTAAGGTAACATTTTCATTGATTAGATAAATGCATAAGCACCCATATGAAAAATGCTTTATGGGGTAGAGATTATAGGCACAAATATATGAGGATATATGCCTATGTGGAGGGCAGAGGGAAGTTATGTCCTTCTGATAAAAAAACTCATTAGTTGGGTTCCCCCACAGTGCTTGGGTGCTCCTTTGGCCGAATGACTAGCCAGTCAGGGAATGAAAATGGATGCTTGATAGTATTGGATAATTACATATATAACACAAGAACATAATTGTTAGTGTACGTGCTTGCATGGGCCCTTATAGGGATAGGTGCTTCTATGGGTTTTGGCTAGGTAACCATCCCTTTAGTTGTATCAGAGGTTGTAGACAAAAAGTTCGCTTGAAACAAATTCTTGAAAAACTTTGCATTCACTATTTTCATTCACATCTTCAATTTGGGATTAGACATGAATATCTTACTCAATAAGTCCTGGAATTTCATGGGATAACCTAACCGAATTTCGTGGGGGCAAGGCCATATTTGATGCGATAAAAGTGCCACTTGATTGCCTAAAGAGAAGGTAGACAAATAGGGATACAAAAGAGGTAACTAAACCATGCCTAAGGATGGGAACTAAAGGATGGTGGACGGTATCTAAGCCCAAGGATGGGAACTAATAACTCAAGCCTGGTGAGGGCCTCTAACGTTGGTGAATCAACGAATTATTGGGTCGCGTTGATGCTAAATGTTGGTGAATCAATGAATTGTTGGGTCGCGTTGATGCTAAATAAGCTGGTGGAGTTCTCTCCGTGAGAAATTGATTAATTCTCATAATCAATTGCTGAATCAACAACTTAATCAACTGGAGAAACTTTTGCTAAGTCAACAACTGAATCCACCACTTCTCAATCCATTGCTCCATCAACAACATAACCAACTGATCGGAAGAAGGATTGGAAGGAAGATTGTTCGGTTACTTTATTATAAGCAACCCATGTTCTAGCTATTGTATGGACCCTGCTCCTTTTATGCCATTAGTATGTGAGGCTATTTGTCTTTGCTCTTTGAAAGGATATTCTTTGCTATTATAGTAGTATGATATTGAGTTGCAGGGGTCAGATTTGATGTTATAGCGGCAATAAAATTTGTTTCTAAATTAGTAAATCAGTAATGAAATTCGTTGTAATGGCTTTAGTACTTGAGGCTATGTGTCTTTGCTTTTCAAAAGCATATTCTTTGCTATTATAGTAGTCCGATATTGAGTTGGAGGGTCAGATTTGAGGTTATAGTGGCAATGGAATTGGTTGTAATGGATTTAATTTACCCTTGTTTCTCAACAGAAATAACATTATTCAATATTCAACAAAAATGGTAACATTATTCAACAAAAACATACATGTATGTCTCCAGCAACTGATGGATAGAATAAATGTAACATTGTGCACACACTCAATTTGTATGTTTCCAACAACTTCTGAATATAATGAATGTAAAAGTGTTTGAACACTTTGATTCCATGTCTCCAATAGCTGATGAGTAGAATGAACGTCTGAAATGAAAATAAGTAAGAGTTGATGTTTTATAGTTTTTCGTATAGAATTTAATTGGTAGGGAAGTTTGGCATAGATTGCCATCACCCAAATTCAAATGTGTGGCCTAGATTGATTTGTACATGATCAAATGGTTGATAATCTTTGAAGGTTGATCCATGTGCTTTCCTGTTTTTAACTCCTGAATTGAAAAGTCTGGTGTGTTTAATACTTGAATTCAAAGGGCTGGTGACATTTATTGCATCTTCTGAAGTAATTCCTTAATTGAATTTTGTCATTTATTGTTTTTAATCCTGAATGGAATGTTGAGAATTGAATGTTGTCATTTATTGTCTTTAATCCTGAATGGAATGTTGTCATTTATTGTCTTCAATAGGTTGAATGGTTAAATACACATGTACATATGGCTAACACACATTTCACCTATTCTTGTGCAGGTATTACTGAGCAATGGGATGTGTTGCTCCAGTGGAAATCTATAGATGATTGTTTGATGGGATAGGTATACTCGTGAATAGAATTCAATGGAATGTTTTGTAGTGCATTTTGACTTATTTGGTAATTCAGAGCTGGAGATATTTGGGACATTATGTCTTGTCAATATGTGATGTTAAGGTTTGGTATTTGACACTTGTTGGCCCAATCAATATGTGGGCCCATTTTGAACTAAATTATATAACTTATATAACTTAATATAAACTATTTATGTGCATTTTCGATGATTTATGAATATTTTTTTTGATGGATGTGTGAGAAGAGTACTATAACTAGTATTGGTTCCTACACAACAATAGAACACTCTCCCCTATCCAATGTCTGCACATCTTTGTCACTGTATTTTTATGCACCTGTGTCTATCTGCCAGTGCTACCTAGAATTGCTCACTACTTTAGTGCTGGCCCTTCCTTACTCGGTATTTTCCAATTATTTTAAAGTTGTCATGAACTTGCATGTGAAATTGTGAATCATCACTATAAAATGTGCTTTAACTAATTAGTTACAAACTTCTGCAAAAAACAAACTTTAAAGCTAACCATATATCATGGAGATGTCAATTATTTTTTCCCATATTGCATCTGTTAGTTTTGCTTGATAAATGTGTGACAAAATTTTTTGCCCTGCATGGGCTTCCGCTGTGTGCAATCTAGTTTTCGATAAATGCGGAAAAAAAGAAGAGTTTATTCGAAAATGTACTTGTCTATTATATATTTTTAACATATATATGAATTATTAGATGGTTTTGGAATCCAGTTGATCTATCCAGAAGGCCAAATAATTAGTGATAGAAATTTATGGCAGGGCATTCTTAATGAAACATAGATTTCAAACTGAAATATAAAAAACTATGTTGTAGTTTAAAATTATGTTTTTTTTGCCCTGGAAAGTTATGGAAATTCTGGTCATATTTTGAAAAATCTAGCAGGGATTTTTGTAAATAAAAGTAAAATTGTTAAAATTCATAATTTTGGGTGCTTTTAACGTTTTTAATGGTGTTGAATCTATTTCCACCATCAAAAACATGATTCAAACATTGCATCTATAAAAAAATTTGAATTTTTTTACCTAAATTCTGACCATTTTTAATTTTCCAGACAATTCATATACCTCAATAAACTACTCTAAAAAAATATTTATCTCTTCTTAAAAATCACCAGAACGATGCCGGCCAAAAAGTAAAAGATGCATGAAACTTGCTCTTGCTTTACTTAATGACACTCAGAGTTCTCCAACAGGGGAGAATGACACCAGAGCCATGTGAAATACCACATGGTAAAGGTGTTCTTCCGCTATGCACACCTGACAGAACCTTTCTCTCCCTTCTTTTTAATTTTCAATTGAAGGAAATTAAGATATTGGCAGTAAGGTCGTATGAAATTCAAGGGGTGATATTTATTATCTCACTGTACCTCTGTTTTGGGTTATCAGACGGAACCATTTGAATTGTTCTAGAGGATCGAATAGGGGTTTTATGTAGAAAAGGATGCCGGGAAAAATGTAGCAGTGGTTTTCCCCTCGTATGGAGCGGTAGCTTCTGTCTCTATCAGAAAGTCCTCTGTAAGATTAGATAAAGATGGGATCTTGAGATCTCTTCTTGATTTCGATGCTCTGGATGACATCAAAGGGCTTGTCCATGGTCGGCGGGTTTTGGACACGGATCGCCTAAGCGTAGTGTTTTATGGGTATTTGTTGTATATTACTCAATCTGCTGCTGGATTTCCAAGAGTTCTACAATTCTTTCAATGGGAGAAAATTTGATTCACATTTTTCCACTCTGCATATCATATTTTCATGGATTTGTGAACGGATGCTTTGCTTAAAACACATCTCATATTCAGATCGACTTTTTGCAGCTTTTTAAAAGAATTTATTGATTGAAATCTAGTTTGAATTTTGGTTTCCTTTCACCGCATCTTCCTGACTGAACATATCACTTAAAATGGTCAGATTTCGATTTCTTTTACCGGCCCTTCAATGAATAATTAATAAGTAGTGCATTTTATTACAATCACTTCCGTATTTTTTTTTTTAATGTCGTTTGGGATTTTTTGGGTTTGAGAAATAAATATAAAGCTTTAGTTTAATTAGCTGGAGGAATTGTTTCGAAAGTTGTTATAGAAATTCCGGTTATATTTAGAGAGGATTTGGCAAGGAGTTTTGTAAATTCAAGTTATAGTTGTTAAACTTCAAAATTTTAGGTGTCCCAGATGTTTTTGATGGTACTGAATCGATTTTTTGCAGATTTTAAAAAAAATTATTGATTGAAATCTAGTTTGAATTTTGGTTTCCTTTCACCGCATCTTCCTGACTGAACATATCACTTAAAATGGTCAGATTTTGATTTCTTTTACGGGCCCTTCAATGAATAATTAATAAGTAGTGCATTTTATTACAATCACTTCCCTATTTTTTTTTAAATGTCGTTTGGGCTTTTTTGGGTTAGGTTTTAAGAGAAATAAATATAACGCCTTATTGTAATTAGCTGGAGGAATTGTCCGGAAAGTTGTTACGAAAATTCCGGTTATATTTAGAGAAAATTTGGCAAGGATTTTTGTAAATCCAATTTATAGTTGTTAAAATTCAAAATTTTAGGTGTGGCAGATGTTTTTGACGGTGCTGAATCTATTTCCACCATTAAAAACATAATTCAAAAACTGTTTCTACAAGATTTTTTGAAATTTTTTACCCTTCCGACCACTTCTGGCTGTCCAGACAATTCCTCCCTAATATAATAAGCAAACAACTAACTAATATTCAAACTATTTACACTATGATTTATTTGGAAAATTCTAACCGGAAAAAAACTAACTAACAATAAATTTATTAGAACCCATGACCATCTCATCCTCTACCTCCCTCATTTGGAGCAGCCCTTGATTCCCTAACAACCAGGGCTGGAGAAAGGAGGTTCGATGGCAGTTTTCCACTGCCCGCCACTGCCGGTTGCGGCTTCTTCGAAGCCACCGCTGCCGCTTTGTCTCTCGTAGCAATGATGGTGTCCAACAATGCCAACAAGTCTCCATTATCATCATTTCCAAGCAGGTCAATGGGGTTCTGCGTGGCCATCGCGCCTGCAGGCTTACAATCCTATTGGAAAATCCCTTAAAAAAAAAAACTTTTACAGGCAATAAATCTGCCGCCCTTGAAGCTTCACCGAGGATGGCTTTAGGCCAGAAATTACAATTACTTAAGGTGTCATTGAGGGATGTTGATCCCAAGCAAAATTCTGCTTGCCATGAGAGCCCGTCCGACTCTTTTTCATCAATTGCATCAATTTTTTATTTTTTAATCATTTCCCCTAATTCAGGATTAGGGCAAGAGGACCAGATCTCGCCGGATGTCATTTCCAGAGAGCACGAGATTGATGAACATTGCACAATATTTTTAACAGGATGCACACAAACCCCAATTATGGGGACAACTCAGAAAACAATTTCAATAACGGAATTTAACATTTATACCATTGTTTCTCCTTCAATTTCACAAGTTCTATTTTTCTCAAGAGTATTTATGGATAGGCTAAGACAACTATTTCCTGGTGCTCCCAGCCCTAATTTCTCCCATACCGTCAACGTTCTGAAATAACTTGCCAAGGCAGCCGTGTCCTCTGTGGGCACTTCAACCTTCCCATGAGCAGACAATTCAAGACAATTCCAAAATAAGACTCTACCATCTTCGTTGCAACATGGGCACAAACTTCTCATTATCCTGCACGTGAGCCTTTTCTCTTCCCGGGTACTTGGGTTACTTTTTACCGTGGCTCCAGAAAACAATAATGAATGGGATCTCACCAATCCCATACACCCACGAAACCATTGCTCAACGGGCCCTACTGTTTTGTGCACCGAGCCATAGCTTCAACCAGCTTTATTAGTTTGCGTGAGGAAGTTCATTTATGGGGACAGTCTATCTATAGGAATAATTCCATGAGAAGGAATAGCCAATACTTTTATGATTTCATCCCATATTTTGATACTACTTCTTAGGGTTTAAGAGAAATAAATATAACAAAGAGGCAACCAGCATTCAAACCATGTATATTATGATTTACTTGGAAATTTAAAGCGGGAAAAAAATCGCCCAATATTAGATTTATTATTATTTTTGGCTAAAATACAGACAAGCCAGCCCACACCCTAAACTTTCACCACTCAACTATGGTTCACTACAGTGGAGAATCTTCTACCCATTTAATGGCTTCAAATACATGTAACACCATGAGCTTATTACCATATATCACTAATCCCTGGTGCCCAAAATATGGCAACTGTTAATTATAACTATTGACCCAACCTCAACTCCATCCTAGAATTAAATTTATCTAACATTCTTAAATCATCTTATTGCTTTATAACCTGAGAAAAATGTTGAGATTTTGTTGTTTGAGTCAAATAGGCAAAAATCTCTGAAGGATGACAACAATAGGGATTCAGTTCCTAGATTAGCTCCAGGTTGTTGGGATGGAGTTAATGCCTCCTATATTTGATGTGAGGGAGTTATGAGGTTGTTAGATTCTCTATTCTATATAATAGGCAA
Organism: Pinus taeda; assembly: GCA_000404065.3. Taxonomy (NCBI): domain Eukaryota; kingdom Viridiplantae; phylum Streptophyta; class Pinopsida; order Pinales; family Pinaceae; genus Pinus; species Pinus taeda. Next base: position 117,011 of record APFE031139019.1, on the reverse strand, counting down.
CCATTCGGATGGTTTGCTAAGAGTGTGTGAGGATTTCTTGATGTAATCTCCAATATTTTTTATTAATATATTCCTGATGCCTATGTTTGGTGGACGTAGCCCAGATTGGTTGGGTGAACCACGTTAAATACTGTGTTATGTGCTTGCTTCTGCTGTGTGTTTAATTTATTACTGAGCAACTGATCCAACAATTGGTATCAGAGCACTGTTGGATCAAGTCCTGGAGTTCTGAAGGTGCTGCGCTAACACGAGGATGGGTGCAGACTAAGCTGCTGGTGCGGTTTGCTGTGGCACGGATCGGAGCAGTGGAGCGCTGCTATGCTATACCTGTGCGTGGAGCAGTCTTTTTGTTAACAGAGGGTTGCTGCGTGTGCACGCTGAACCTGCGCGGAGCTGGTGCGTATTGAATTACTAGCCGACTGTGCTGAGGGTTGGCGGTGCTGCGAAATTATACCGGGTATATTTTTTTTTAAATCGCTGGTGTTTTATACAATTGCTGGTGCGTTCCTTTGTGTTTTTAAAATCCCTGGTCCAACAATTGGTATTTAAAGAAACAGCGTGCGTGGGTATGATTTACAACTGCCTGGATGTATTTAACAGTCAGCGTGGGTTTGATTTAAAGACACAACGTGGGTTTTATTTTAAAAAAAAAACAGCATGGTTATAATTTGAAACTGCGCGGATATATATGTTTACAACAGCACGGATATATGTGCCCATAGGTTGATACATATGTTTGATAAACCAGCGTACATATAAATAATGGAAACATCCACCGTATAAAAGAAAAGGCCGTAGTTTGCCATATATGAGTTATTATATATGTTTAAAAAGTTAACGCATATGGTAAAACATGTTATGTATGGGTGGTGGTAAAACATGTTATGTATGGGTGGTGGTAAACGCATATGAAAAATATGCTATATGGGTGGTGGTAATAAGTTAAATGGTGAACGTATGTGGTGGTTTTTTATGCTATTAAACAAAAAGGGAGTTATAAGGGATATTGAAGTTTTTTTTTTTGATTTATATTTTTTTTTAATGGCATAAGTACAAAGGCACAGGCAGTTTTTTGTGTAAAATTTTTAAAGGCATAGGCAGTTTTTGTTGAGTAAAAACAAAGGCATTGGCAATTTTTTTTTTGCTGGTTGGATATTGGAGATTATTGTTTTTTGCTGATACAAGATGGCCAAAAATCAAAGTGCCCGGTTC
>APFE031139019.1:86170-100067 GCA_000404065.3 Pinus taeda | reverse complement strand
TAGTTATTCATCACAAGTTGGCAATGGAGGCAATCAAATGGAGGTTGGTATGGATGGTTACTTATGGGATACGAATTCAATGGAGGCAATATTGTTAGATGCATTCCATAATGATGAGCTAGGGGATGATGCTCATATCGTTGATAACTTATTTGAAAGCCTGAAATCTACTTCCACAACCCTTTTCTTTGGAATTGGTGGCAAGTTAAAGTCTACTCAACGGGGGACAAAGATGTTGATGTACAACATGAAAGCAAAGTGATGCAGGAGCATCTGGCTGACAGGGCAAAGATGGAAGAGCGGTTGATATGGTTTCTGAAGAGGATGGGGGAATAAATCTATTGGATGAACAGTTACTTGTTTTTTTTTTACTTTTCTTTCATTAAAGTTGCTTAAGATTAATGTAATGAATGTTAATTACGAGTAACAGTCGTTAGGTAGAGTAATTGTTCCCAGACAATTGCATTATTGTTGTAAAAGCAGAAAAGAAAATGTATTTGACAACTATGCAAAGTTCCGCATAGGAAATAACTGTTGTAACTAACTGAAAACCTAACACAGTTAAAACAGTTTGAAAACAGTACTATTAAAGGAGGGGAAAAAGCACATTAAGGGGTTCGACTGTAAAAGAAAAAACAGAGTAAGAGAAATAAAATTGTTTTTCTGTGCACACGAAATCTATAGCGTCCTCAATACAGAGTAACATTTTGTTAACATTTGATCATGTGAAGGTTGTCAGTGTACAGTTACAGGTTCTAAGTCAAAAGAAGAAGATAGCCAAAGTCGGACGAGAGGTAGCAGCGCCCAGTTGCAAGTGGCACAAACCAAAATAACCAGACATTAAATGACCAAATCAGGTATGTGAATCTATGAATGCAAGTCCAATCTACTCCAGTATTGAATTCATAAAGTTACAAAACACAGTCACCCAAATTCATTGTTCATTACATATTGTTCAAAGTACAAGACCAAACCCAGTTCGCAGATGTGGGAACTAACACTAATTATTTCCAATAAGACCCAACTCATAGCCAACGTCGTGCCTAACAACCAGTGAATTAAGTACAGACTGCGAGCGACCTAAGGCCAACAAAGAAAGACCAACCCAACAAAAAAAAAAATCGAATCATCAAGACAAGCAAGCTACCAGACGAACAAAGTAACGCTACCTGTGCTTGGTCGGAACAGCTGAGCGTCCAGACACCGAAACCCTCAGGAGGTTTCATCTGCAAAGCAAACAACAGAGTGCTATAAGGCTCCAAGGAACAGTACCCAGAAACTAAAAAGAGATGGAAAAGAGCTAATAAAAAAAAATACATTGCTATAGTACCTGTCCGGCGAACCATAGTCGCAACTACACCTCGGAATAACCCTCCTGCTCACGAAGGAGCCCAGACGTAAGATACAGGTAAAGGAAGATTACAAGCGTCCAGCATAGAGCAGTGACTTACCAGGCGATTTAAAGGAGGAACCAACAGAGAACGCCACCATGAACTGCCGAGTATGTGAAGAAATCGAACCAGCACTGAAGAAAATATCACCCAGAATTATACAACTATAAAACAACTATAAACACTCATGGAACACAGACAACGACGCATGGAGGCAGAGACACACTGAGGCAGAGCAACTGTAAGCACGCCGGAGACATAGACAACAACGCACAGAGGTGGAGCCCCTTTAAAGAAAAACCCCAGTTCACAATAACAGTCAACATACAAGCCGAGGAATAGAATAATGCAAATCTTACCAGAGTTTTCACAAATCGCCGGGTGAACAGAAGATTTCTAAGCCGAGTTCCAAACGACCGAGCCCGAGGAAGCTTCCAGGATTATGTAGGCCTGGGTACTAGTCGGACAAGCCTTAGAATAAGACACAGGAAAAGAAACCACAGAAACTGCAGAACGTCGAGAGCCCACAGGGAAAAAGATCGGGAGAAAACAAAAAGAGTGACCAAATGAGCACGAAGACATGAAACCCTATACCAAAGCGGGTTTGTAGAATATCGAGGAGTTACAGGTGTCTACCTAACAAATCACCAGTGCATAGTACCATAACCCAATCAATTCCGCATAGATTGAAAATCAATTCACCTATATCAAAAAATCTCTTGATTATTACATTCATTTGTTAGTACACACCAACGGAAGCGCAGTAACAGCGGGACCACGTGGGCTGGCCCCATTACAAATTTTGGCAAGTTGAATTCATGTTTCTCAGCAATATTGAGGTAATTTACTTGCACAATCAATCAAGTTCCTTATATTTTGTCAAAAAATCATATTTAAAATGGTCGATTTTATGAATGTTAAATATAAACATTGTACAATTATATTGATCCCCATCAAATATAGGATATTCAAAGAAAAGGTTCTTTCGAGTGATAATGTCTTGTCAAGTAGATGTGAAGAGGAAAAGAAGTTTTTGAAAATGTTGGGTGTTGAATACATATCATATCATGCATGTTTGAATGATTATATTCTATATAGAGGAGAATATGTAGACAAAGAGATATGTCTGAAATGTGGGAATGATAGGTACCGTAATTAAAAAAAAAAGGTAAATCACATGGTCCTCCTCATATATATTGAGGCACATGCCTATAATCCCAAGGATTCAAAAACACTTTCATTGCAAAGAAATCGCTATGTTGCAAGGATGGCATGCCTCATACAAAAGTGATTAAGGAGTTATGAAAATCCCAATAGATTCAATGGCCATGAAGCATATAGAGGATACATGGCTTGAAAAATTCAAGGATGAACTACGAAGTCTACGACTCAACATAGCCATGGATGGCGTCAACCCATATTCATTGCAAAACACCAATTATTTTGTTTGGTGTGTAGTAGTGATCAATAACAATAACCTTCCATGGTTTTCTATGAAGAATGAACATCTTATGTTGGCTCTCATAGTCATTAGTAGAAGACAAGTGAAGGATATGGATGTATACTTACAACTATTGGTAGATGAATTTAAGGAATTATGGGAAGGGATACATGTGTATGATGTATCAAGACCCATCGTAACAGAGAGGAGTGTTACATTGTATGGAATATGTGCTTACACCATACATGATTATCCTAGATTAGGAGTTTACTCTAGTAAATTACATTCTTATTGACTTCTTTAGTAACAATATTGTTTCACATATTAATTTAATTCACTGCAATTATTTAGATTTTCATGCTCGCTAATGTGTCAGCCCGTATACAATAATTTTGCAGGTCTTGTAACAAAAGGCTATCATGGATGTAAATGTTGTGGCCCTTCTCTTAGGGCTAGGTGGTCCAACCACCTACGAAAGCCAGCGTATGTATACTCCAAGGTATTCCTCCCATAAGAACACCCTTATACAAGAGAAACATCCACTTTCAATGGTAAACTAGGGAGATTCCAAAGGCCTACCATAATGACACCTGATGGATCGCTTAAAGAATATGAGATAGAGAAGGAGAAAGAGTTTGCAGAAACGTTTGATTCAAATGGGGAGCCTATGTTCGATGATCTAGATTTCTTCGAAACCTATGTTTATAAATTGCCCATTGAGATGAAAAGGAAATTTGTCTTTTATGAGCTCCCATATTGGGAGCATCCTAAGATTACCCATTTAATGGATCCCATGCATATATTTAAAAATGTTTCATCTTCTTTATGGAGTTGTTGTAGTGGCTACAACCACTCGCCAAAATTTTGCCTATGCTTTGGTTTTGGAGCCTTCCTTTTTTGTTGACAGGAGATTACATTTGACTGTCATCAAGTATTCATGACCTGATCAAGGCTTATTCCTTTCATCTGTGCTTGTGTTTTCTTGTTTTTACACTTAGCTAATATTTTTAAGCCACAATCTAACCTCATAACTTGACCTCACAACATTTATGGGCTTGCCTCCAGAAACTGCACAATCCATGAGGAAAAGCCACCATTGATGATTTGAATTGTGTAACCTAGACTAGAAATTTTGTCTTAAGTTCAGAAACTGCGCAGTCATGGAAGGCAACCTAACACTGAGCCTATACATTATGCAATCCATCACTGAGCTCAAAAATTGTGCAGTGCACTAAGCCAAAAAATCTTGCAGTTCCCCTGAACTACGCAATCATTCTTGGCAATGTGCATGACAAGTTTCTAGAAAAAGAAGAAATTAGAGAAGCCAAAAAAACCAAATAAAACGTTAGAAAATAGGGATTCATCATTAGTTTCCCAAATCTTGCACAAGCCTATTTTTAGAAGTTTCCGCCAAGTGTCACTTTTTCCTTGATTTTAGGCATGTGTGTCATAAACACTAATTCACTTAAATTTATTTAATAGATGCCTCTAGAGCTCATTTTTACATTTAATCTTGGATCTCTAGCATTCCCGAGGAGATCAATGAACCTTCAGTGGAGTTGCTACTCTTTTCTGGGTGAGTTTTACTTTTGTTCTCTTTTGCTACTTTTTATGTCGCTTTTTGTCATTTCGCTTCTATGAGTCTTATTTTGCTTGTTTCTCTTCATAGTTTCTGGTATTTTAACTTGTATTAGCTTGTAGAAGTGTTGTTTTAGTTTGTCTCTTTCATTTCATATGTGTCACATTGATTTTCTTGTTTTTCACGCCAACGATCGTTGTTTCAACGATTCTCCTCACACATTTGTTTTTCCTTTCATTCGTTAAGTTTTGGCACATGATTCACATTGATTCATCGATACTTAGTCTGATCTCCACTAAAAATCACATCATCACTTAGATTTATAGGTTTCCCACACTTGCACTGGGAAAATACACACTTTCCTTGGCTAGTTTTCACATTGCCCAGCTGGACATTGCACAATTTAGAAGCTCAAGCTGAGGCTTGGTCTCTGAGACTATACAATGTGCATTATAGGATGGCCCAAATGCACATTGCATAGTTCCATGGCTCAGTTTGTCCCTTCTCCACTAAGATTGTGTAATGTGTAGTCTCTTCCAATCGCTTCCCAAGTTGGACTATGCATTGTACAGTCTCAAGCCTCAAGCTCCACCGTGGTTGCTAGGACTACACAATGTGTAGTTCCCATTACCAATCTTCCTCACTTGTTGTAACACCCTCCTCCCACATCTACCCAAGTAGCCGACCAACCAGGGTAAACATGTCACGAGAGGCTTCTATGATTAGATTAAACTTCCTATGTGACCTTAAGGAGTTGGAATCGATGGGAACACAACATACAAACCTTTCACATCAGCTACAGTACTCCAAGGAACCATCCCAACCACTCAGGTAGCTAGCCGTTGGGTCCCATTGAGGTTTTAGGCCACTTGACCCTCGAACGCTCCCATGATATGGACCTGGCAGCATCCAGGGGGCTTTGGAAGCTCTCATGCCAAGGCATGCTAGTGTCTAGGGACTATTTTTCCCAGTGTTGTGCCAACATCCCTAAGATTTGAGCCACTTTTTTAGGCCTATAGCCTAGGTCGTTGCCCATAATTGAATGACACCTTCAGAACAAAGAGATAGTAAGGAAACAATGATGCTAATGTAAATACTTGAACAAGCCCTTAACTAGACCCCTACTAGCCATGGCAGGTGTTTCGTCAAACATATCATGAATATGTAATCTATAGGTGTGTTGAAGCGTCAGATTTATACTGCTCCAACATGGGGGATAACCACCCAGTCTGGACCTTAAATACAACTCCTTTTCCATTTAAAGTGGTGGCTCCTACTGGGGATGATGGGACCAATTTCCCAATGTGATTTTTAAAATGAGAGTGGGTGGTTTTCAAGCGATTGCAGTAAGAATAATGATAACTAAATGGACTATTCTATCATGCAAATCTATAGCTAACTTAATCTAATATCAACCTGGGTATTCTATGTGATATGCGATCTAAAAAGATATCTGTTTGACATGTGATAATAAAGATCAATCATGCACAAAAAGATATGATAACGTGTAAATATAATCTCTTTGACTAAATAGTTAGTCAAAGAAATGTATAAACTATATCACATATATCTGATGATTATATATGAAAATAAACACTTTCAGCTAGGCATCATACAGTAGTGCAATTAACGCATAAAAGAAAGAACACATTCCATATACAATTCATGAAAACGAAATGTTATCACTACTTAATCACAAACAAAACTATTCATACAAGATAAAAGTACCATATGTGTGAGGTTCTTCTCATTTGACTAATGACATAGATCAACTCCTTTCTCCAAATCAAATTGTTCTCCACATATACAATAGTGCATCAACAAAGGAAAGTAGTCTCATATTTAAAAGAAACAATCATGTTCCATAATTTCATCAAGGCATTCACAAACTTACAGAAGTGCATTCTTTGCAAATGTTTTTGATAAAATTATGGACACTCCTCTAAATGCATGAGAAGGGTATAAATACTATTCTAACTAATGTTGAAAAATAGATTATACAAAAATTTGTGGAGGTTTCAAACAACCTTCCTTCTAACAAGCAACTAACTCTAAAAATACAAGTGACTAGAGGAGCAAAGGTTATAAAGATGATTTATTGTCTGCCAGCTTCTCCCTTAGATCACATATATCGGACATCAGTTTCACTTGAGGAGGTGCCCCAAACTACGTTATGACATGTCCTATGAAGATACCATCTGTGAGAGGTGGCAACATCCTTTAAGTTGAATGGAGTGAGAAATTGAGCATCATGATTTGGTTGTGAGGCTTGACAAGTTATTGCCAATATGCCTCCTATTCAGCCTTTGACAACTTTATGATCGCTTCCCTTTGGTTTTTCACCTTTGCCTTCCAGTTTTGATCCAATTCTTTTAAATCTGGAAGTGCCTTTGGATTACACTCTTTCATCAAGTTGGTAGTGTGAAAAGTGTAGTTTACTGCTTTTATTATGTCCTTTGCCACTGCTAACTCTACCTATTTGATTCACGCATCCCAATATGTGAACAAAATGTTGTTATGTGTCTCCTCAATCTCAGGCAGATTAGCTCTCCTTTCTTCTTCAGTTTCTCGCCATTCAATGAATTTAGAGATCTTTGTATTTAAATAATTAAATTCAGTTCTCTAGTCAATCGCCCTATCCGTGAATTGATTACTAGTGATCAGATAAGGAGTGACATGCGACATTCTTTGGCTAAATAAATCTTGTTGTTTTGATAGAAGGGAATTTAGCTCTAGTGCGTCTTTCATGAATTAATCGACAATAGGGACATCTTCATATTTTTCCATGGCTTCTTGAAATTCTTGAACTTGCATGTTCTTTGTAGAAATGTCTGCTTCATGGCTTATCTTTAACACTTCCATATTCTGTTGTAATTGAGCGATTTGTTCAACAACATGTTGGTTCACATTTTCTCTTTCAATTTGCAGCTGTTGCTCGAGCTGCACTATCTTCTCTTCCCTATCGATGGTGGTTGTAGCATATGCCCCTATAAACTGCGACTGTCTTGTTAAATTTTTAGCAGGATTGGAAGGGATATCCTTCCAGACTATGTCCATTTCCTCAATCCCAGCTGGGATCTTGGGTGTTTCCACCCTCCTTTGTGGCTAAGATGGATGGGGTAGGGGTCCTGCAAAGTCCATTTCCAACCCATGATTGGAAATTTAGTGCAGAAATAGATGGCATCCATGATATAGGCACTGAAATAAAATGGAGGAAGCTTCTGTGTGGAGGAGGATCTCTTCTGACGATAATCAAAGATGGCAGTGGCTAGGTTATTAGATAGGATAGTGACCCAATTAATTATGTGGGAATTAACACAGGCATCAATTAAAGGAATCCATTCTATGGAAAACTTGCTATTATTAGGTAATCCATATAACCTACATAACGTAGAAGCTACATAGTTGTAGGGGTTTGCTAAAGAAGCTATGGGATACATACATGTTTTATCATATTTGAACTTGTTCTCTAGTACCCTCCAGTCTTGAATGATCTTGAAAGGTTCTTCATTTCTATTTGTGAAGATGGCCAAGTATGAATTGTCATATATGTCCTAAGGGTCAAGTATATGACACATTTTCTTAAGGTCTTCAGCTTTGAATGAACCCATTAGCTCCATCTTCGAGTTCCTGAATTGCCTATCTTCAATACTGAGATTTTCCACCACCCATCTAATCATATCAGTGTATGGGAGTATTTTTTCTCTTGCTCCTATTCTGTGAAGGAAGGAACAAGCATCATCTTTGAATTGGACCCCCGAAGGTTTTATTGAGTCGGTCGTTTAATTTATGATAGTAATTTTAGGATGCTCATCTTCAATCCTATTGTATATGACTTCCCATGCTGTCGCTTCTCCATCGGCACTGCAAACTGTGTTAGCAAATATACGCGACATTTCTGATAGCTCAGGCTCTGTAATGCTCTGCTTCTTCTACTTTTGCATCACCTTTCACAATGACATCTCCTTTGAAGCTTTCCTAAAATGAAAGAGATATATTAGTGCACACAATGGAGGGAAATTATGGCAGAGAGTTCTTTGAAATGACTTTGAATTGTGGGAAGGTTTTACATGAGATTTTAGTGTTAAATAGGCATAACTTAAAAACATCAATTCCTCTCCTCGAGCCGCTAAACAATAATTACTTTGTCAAACCACTCATTATTATATTAAAACCCAATAAATTCTCCACGTTTCATGCTTTATTAGCACATCATAACTTTCAAATGTTGTCATATAATGTTATTCGGAGTTAATGCGAAATGCGATTGTGATAATCATAACATCACATTTTGCAAATTCTTAAGGGGTGACACAATGGCATGCTGTATTGATTTGTGATTTGCGAGGTGCAATCTCATGCTATTAAAGTGTGGTGATCGGAAAATTAGAGTGGGGACCTCATCGCATATCGCATTCCAGGATTTTTGGTGGAGTGTTAACAATTGTTACATGGAAAATTGCGAGATGCGATTTGCGATAAGAGATTTAGGCATGAGTTCCTTTTTGAAGGTGTTGTAGCAGCTACAACCACCCTCCAAAATTTTGGCTTGCATCAATTTCAAAGTCTCCTATGAAGAGTTTCACTTGATCACTGCACATACTTGGTTCACTCCGTGATCTCGTGTGAGTCTTTACATTCGCCCTGCTTGTTTATTCCACTCAAGTCTCTGCATGTTAATGTCTAAGTCATGCTTGTGACCATGTTCTCGTTATGCTCAAAGTTTTTGATTCATATGTGTTTGTTGTGTTTACCATGAAAGCATCTGGCGCACTCACACACGGAGTCACAATCATTGTCGCGCAAGCATCGTCGTGATCATCAATGATTAATCATGAGTGTCGTGCTTATCGCTTGCACCGTTAGTCAGTCATGTTGAACATGTGTGTCTATATGGTTCGGTCGTTTCGTCATCGAGTCATGTGAGTGTGTGTTCATATGATCACCTATGCATATTTCTACTGTTCACACACTTAGTCATTATTTCTGTAGTTCTGATGACCAAAATCCTCACTGATAGTCTCACCATTACCCTGCTTTCGACTTGATCGATTGTTAACCAGAAAAATGCAGAAGCACCAAGCTAGTTCCTTCAAGAAGCGCTGCCCACAAGAAACTCAAGAAACACTCATGTTGGCCACCCAGACAGTCGACCAACTTCTCATCTCGGAAATTACATAGTGCTCACGAGTAGGCCTCCAACTACCCATCAGTCAGTTCATCATAGAAATTGTGCATAGATGATCAGAAGGCCAACCTTCCGGCCTTAGCGCAGTTTTCCCAGCTAATAGCTCCCAGTAGAAAACTACTTGTTCCCTCCAGGAATTGCACCATTTCCGCTGTCAGTGACCCCAGGAGCCAACTGGCAGTTCCCTTTGGGAATTGTGCAAGTCTAGCTGCTAGTGACACTAGCAGCCAACTGGCAGTTCCCTATGGGAATTGCGCATGTATGGCTTCTAGTGACCCCAACAACCAACTGGCAGTTCCCTCTGGGAATTGCACATTTCTGACTGCCAGTGACCCCAATAGCCAACAACAGTTCCCTCTGGGAAATATGAAAGTCTAGCTGCTAGTGATGCCAATAGCCAACTAGCATTTCCCTTTGGGAATTATGCAATTCTGGCTGCCAATGACCCCAGTAGCCAACTGGCAGTTCCCTCTAGGAATTGCATAGTTCTAGCTACCATTCTCCCAGGCAGTTCCCCAGAAAAATTGCACAATCCCTGTTTGCTGACCCTTCATGCAGCCCCACCCGTTCCTCTAGAAAATTATGCAAATCTGGTTGTTCAGCCCGTGCTGATTGTTTGTTCCAGAAAATGCGTAGAGCATGACTTCCTTGCCCTCCTGTAGCTCGGACTGTACCTCCCAAAATTTGCACAATTTTTCCTCCTGGCTAAGCGAGACCTTGCAGATGATCACTGTCAACTCAGATTGTATGTCTCCATCCCTTAGTGACTCTTGCGCAATTTTCATCAACAACTGCTCGGAGCCATCATCTCGCATCATAGCCCTGCTGCCTCTCCCGGTCACCTTCATTCCAATGATCATGTGTCATGGTAGACTAGGAGGTTTTGGATTTGATTTCGTCTCATCATGAGTGAGTGTAGGTACAGGTACACCAACAAACATGTCAAGACGACAAACGAGATGAATGAAGGGAGCACATGCAGATGGACAGTTTCACCAACAGATGAATGAATGAAGCATGTGAAGCGGACAAATGTGATGAACATGCACCTTCGTGAACAGGTGAGCATGTAAAGGCTTCTTACATGAAAGCAAGGAACAACATGCTAGAGCTTCATCAAGCGAATGAAGGACCATCGAAGACTCTGTGCACTTCTCCATGCGGAGGTGAAGTTATGATACACCATGAAGACATCCATCACTTAACAGCACTGTAGCTCAACATGCACTCTAGTAGCAGCATGAATGTACCAACATTGTCATGTTAAGTCATGTCGAGTCAAGTCATGAGTCATGTTGCCCACATCTCCACTACGGGCTTGTTTTCAATCAATGTGATGTAATGTGGAAGTCTAAGAGACCCACTTGTTGAATATAGAGTCATGTAAGTTATAAAGTCATGGAAGTTGAATAGTCACGAGGGTAGTCGAACAGCCACAAGGGTCAGTTTCAGCGTTGGCTATAAATACCCCCTCATTTGTACATGAAATGGATTTTCACCTCAGCTCCTCCCACATAGCCAAGAGAATCCATAATATTTTATTTAAGGAGTATGTAGTGGCTCTAATGCCACGCTGATGGGGTTAGCGATGTATGACGTAACGATGTGTCTTGGAACTTTATCTTAATTTATAAGCCTATCAACAGGCCATCATGTTTCACACAAGTATTGTATTTGTTGTAAGACAGATCTTTAACACTTGTAATGCATGTTGCTTTAACCATGTGTTCTACATCTAAATTGATTCATTTCTTGTAATGCATAATCTATTAATGGAAACGTCTTGTATATGTTGTTAATGTTGTCCTGTTCGTGTCGACTAGTCTTCTGGATAGCAGATAGACCTTTCACATGAACCTTGCTATAAAAATTGTTACACGCATCTCGAACTAATCTGTGAGTGTTGTACATGTTACCTTATCTTGTATGTTGTGATTGCCACATCCGAGTGGACTGATCCGCCGAAAGATGTGTATTTCCTTTGTGTTGTGTTCCTAGCTGAGTTGGGACTGATCCCTTTCAACCTGGAACTCACCTTCACCTTTTTCACCTCGCAATGAAAGAACCATTGACACAAGTACACTTACACACACCAGGCACGTGAACCTCACTTCTCGAAGACAAAGTGAACCACTCTCCTGTGCTGACAAGAAAAAGTTGAGGCAAATCCTTAAGACAATGGCAATTGAGCCATCATATTGGATGGGACTCCCACACCCAATGGTGTGAGGTCTAGTTGGGACTTCATACTAGGGTGATCCCCGAATGTTGGCAGTTCCAGCACCATCAACATTTCTAGTGATAGAAGGAGGGCAACCAGTGGTACATGGTTGAAATTCCCCTCACACTCACTCATTAAACATTTGGTTAAGGCAGTAACTCGCACTCCCTCTCTCATCACTCAACATTTGGTTACTTCTCACCTCCTAGAATTGAACACGAGATTTCATATCAACACCTTCACTCTGTCTGTCCCATCACTCACTAGTTCGCAAAATCAGTCAGACTGATCCCAGGCATATAGTATCTTCCACACGCATCGAAGAAGCCAAAAGGCACTCCCATAGGAGTTGTTGTATCATTGATAGAAGAACTAGTCGTTGCTACTCTTGAAGGTTTGGAAGAAGCTATTGAAGATGGAGAGGAACCTACAATCTTATTTGAAGACGAATAAGGAACTCTTGTGGTTTTAGGATCAAACTCCCGTATAGGAGGCGGATGGGAAGGCAACAAAGGAAGTAGAGGTGGAGACGAACCGACTATTTCCGGCAAATGATGGTATTTGCATTGGTCCACACACATCAGAGTGAACAATTTCCAAGGGTTCTTTTGCCCTTATACTCTTTCCTGCTGGAAAGCTTTCTTTGTGTTGCTTGCCCAAGATGCAGCCTTCACAAAGGCTATCCGGTTTTTCAATCAATGGCAGTGCTTTTACCATTCCCTTTCTGTGCAATAGATTCAAGCCTCCGAAATTGAGATGTCTAAATCTCCAGTGCCACAACCAATTTACATCTTTCACTTGTTTCTGAAAGACTTCTTGTGTTACAGCTGCAATAGTTCTTCCTTCCTTCAAATCTGCCCTGAGTTTGAGAGGAAACATTCTATTGCTGGTCATCTCCACCTATGCAATGATCTTCTTACTTCGAGGTATATCTTTGATTGTACACATATCATCTTTGAAGAACACATTGTAACCTTTGTCAATGAGCTGTCCAATGCTCAAAAGATTACATTTCAGACCAGGTACATAGTATACCTCTGGCACAATCATCTGTTCTCTATTTCTTTCTCGGATACTGACTCTGCCCTTACCCTTGACAGATATTTTACTATCAGTTCCTGTTGTTACCTCAGATTTCACATTTTCATGTAGATTGGCAAACATTTCAATATTTCCAGTCATGTGATTACAATAACCTGAGTCTAAGAACCAAAAATATTCTTGTTTGTCTTGTGCAATGTTACATGTTAACAACACATTCTTTGGATTCTTATCTTCTTCATTTGCAAAATTAGCATTCTGCCTACTATTCATGTCATTTTGTTTTTTCCTACATTCATTGGCGTAGTGCCAATATTTCATACAATGACATTGGACTTGGGATTTGCCATACATTTGTTCATGAGCTTGCTATTTGCTTGAACCTTCATCTTGGTTCTGATTGCAGCTCCTTCCGCTTGTGCTTGCAGGATAATACCTGCCTCTGTTTTGGCTTCTTCCACGACCTCTGTTATTTACTCTGCCTCGACCTTTTCTTTGACTGAAAGACATCTGAGTCTTGAATGCTTGCTCAAAAGAGGAATCTGTTCCTCTACTCAGTCTGTGTTCATGAGACATAAGAGAAGCACTCAGTTCATCTACCGTGAACTGTGAGAGATCTTTTGTTTCTTCTATTGCTACCACAACTGCTTCAAACCTTGAGGGTAAACATCTCAAGATCTTCTCTACGATTCTTCTTTCTTCAAGAACTTCACCATGAGATCTTATCTGGGTTATTAAGCCAGTAACCTCAGTGAAGAATGAATCTATTGTATCAGATTCCTTCATGCTGAGTGTTTCAAAGTCTTTCCTCAACATCTGCAGCTTTGCAGTCTTCACCTTCTCCATGCCTTGATAGGCAGTTTTGAGAATATCCCATGCCTCTTTGGATTTTGTTGCTGCTGCAATCCGTGGAAAAACACTTTTATGTACTGATTGGAAGAGGAAAAAGAGGGCTTTGGCATCCTTCTTCTTGTCACTTTTCAACTGGTCTCTTTCTGCTACTATCAAAGCACCCAATGTTGTTGCATCTGCAGGT
>APFE031139019.1:4082-76965 GCA_000404065.3 Pinus taeda | reverse complement strand
AAGTAGTCATTAAGGGGGGAGTTGGAAATTATTAATTCCTACTTGTCTATGGTTACAATTCTCCATTTGAGGAGTTTGTTCCTATATAATAGGGATTTAGTTTTCTCTAGATTAGTGTGTGGTTGAGAGAATCTCTCAATCACAATACTGTACGTCTAAGATAGCATTCCTATCTTGAGACTATGATTATATAAATATCTTGTAATTTCCTCATTCATTAATTATTAGAAAATATATTGATTGTGCAACTTTTATCTTATCCTAGGTTAGAGACAGCCCGAGGAGGCGACACATCTTTTTCCGTTGGTGCCTTTGGCATTATCCTAGGTTGGAGACAGCCCGCGGTTGCCTTCATTCAATGGTGGAGACTCTCTGCACTTGCCCTGTTCGGAAGTGGAAATAGTTTTCTTCCATTTAGCGGCAGCCCTTTCAATGGAACTCTATTTCATGCGTGAGACTCAAGTAATCTTGAAGTATCGTCGTCATCCGTGCTCTAGATAGTAAAACCAGAGGAAATTGAGCAGGAATTTAAACCCTCACATTTATGATAACTAAATGTGATAACTAACAAACAGTGAATACATAGAGGTAGAGTTGTTTCACAACTATAAAAATTTGTTTCCTCTTATTTGAAATACAAAGTAAGGATGACAATGTGAAAATGTGCATAGCGACAATCACACCCATTGTAATGAAAAATGATAGAGACAAGTTGTCCACAAGAATGCTAATTGCCCAGGTCTAGTGACGATAGCAATTGAAAGAAATCAAATCCTGACATCTGTATTAATTAAAACATTTTCCGAATATATCTCAATGTCCAACAAAAACCTAATTGGCATGAGTCCTATCACGAATTCTAGTATGAAGAAATCGTGTACTATGATTGGGGTTAAATAACTGCATTTTAGGTTGACTATTATTGATAAATGGTTTTCTATTTATTGTTAACTCTCCGGCAAAAGCTTACATGCTGAAGCATGCATAGCCCATAAATTTGGCTTTTCTGTTTATGAACGTGTGATTCCTGAATTTGTGGAGAGAGTAGAGTTTTGCACAAACAAGCACTAAAATTGGTGTTTCCAGATATTCAAAATCAAGGCCCCCATGCAGGTTGGTGTCATCAAGGAGACCATATTTACCATTGGCCTTGTGCCATAATATTTTTTTGAATAGTAGCTTTCCAAGTTTGTGAACAAATTATCTGCATGAACTTGGCTAATAACATTCTCCGTCTCAAATTGCAAGATTAGCACTGGAATTCAATACTTAATATCATTTGCAGCTATGCAGTTTCTGTGTGATTGCGCTTGTGATAATCATGCTTTGAACTTTTCAAGTTGAAGTCTGCTAACCAAAGATATAAGACAGAAACTATATTTTTGAGTATTTACTTGGTAAAATGTGGTTCATTCCTTTAAGGATGAATGCGGTGTTTCATAAGTTTTGGCTTTTTTGCTACTTGAAACACTGAGACTTAAAAAATGGCTTTTGAATGTGAGTACTGATTTGATTTTATGGGTTTATTGGATAAAGGGCGGTTCACATGGAGCTTATGGGAAATGTGGTAATGTTGAGCTACAACGACAGATAGTTAGGATCAACTGTGAAGCCATTCCAGATTCTTTCTTGGCTGCCCGTAGTGTTCTTGCAGCACTTGCAATGGGAAATCTACATGATCTGTAATTATCGTCAATCAAGCTAGTTTGTTTGAAGTTTGCGGAAAGACGTTTGTTAGTCTACCTATTGATACTTGATTGCTATCCTTCATTGCCTTGTGTGACGAATCCCTTTGCCAGAAATGGTTTAACGTAGATTCATGGGGCCTTAGAGTAAAAACGATGAAGCAGGTGTCCCATCTTTCCCTTTGGTGAATAAATCCACCAGGCATGTTCTGAAGCAAGGGGATGAAGAATGGGACCGCTTAAAACCTTCTTTTTGCCTCTTCGTTCTTGTCTTGTTGTTTAGCAGAGCTTCTTCTGTGGATATGTCAAAATGTTCATTTCCCATTTCTGCATTCACTGCAGTGCTATCAAACATCGCCTAAGGTTTTAGGCTATGAGGGTCTTAGGCGTAAGGGTAGCATTAAAGCTCTCTGATGTGTTATAACTTATCACAAGGGTGGCCCTCTAATCCTGAATTATTGTAGAATCGTATTGAACAGATATACTTAGCAGATTATAGTCATGGCAAGGCAGATGAGTCTATTTTATGGACCTTCCATGTTGATATTGCAAACGGCTATCAGTGACTGAAGGCTGAGGTCTATGACCAACATCCATTTGAATATGGATGTGGAAGCTGCAGATGGCTATGTTGGAGGATTTCATGATGGCAGTGTGCTTATTCTCTTTGAGTGAAAGAGACAGGGAAACTAGAAATAGAAGCTCTTGCCTGTCCATTGTAACTAAATATAAAATGAATTCAAGCAAGCATTGAAAGCGGTATCATATCTACAAGTATATTATTAAAATGGTCTACAAATAGAAGCTCTTGCCTGTCCATTGTTACTAGATATAAAATGAATTCAAGCAATCATTGAAAGCAGTGTCATATCTACAATTATATTATGAAAATGGTTCAGAATTTTAGTATGAGTACCACTGGAGGGCTGGACGGTTGTGTTGTGTTTTGTATAAACAAGGTTGCTCTTTTTGATAGCTACTAGCATAAATCCCATCTTGACGTGGGATATATAAAGCACCAGGGGGATAGCATGAATCCATCTTTAATCCCTTTTTGACCTGGGATCTATAAAGCGCCAGGGGAATTACAAAATCTTTAGGTGCAAACTTTTGGGGTTGAGATGGATTTACCATAGCTATTTTCTTTCCAGTTTGGTTTACTTGTATAATACATGTGATACATCTCTTTTAATTTGTGTTGCGCACGGTACATCACAATATTCAGAATCAAATTCTGAATATATGGTACAGCGCTGTTTAAAAACAAAATTTGAATGTATGAATTTTAATACTGCATTTCAAAATGGGTGCTGGTTAGGATTCAGGAACAGCATAATGTGCTCAGAATAGTAAATAGAAAATAAAATTAGAACCTTTTCTAAAATCGCTTTGATACTTGCACATGAGTTCCTTAATTAAAACTGTGATTGCTTATAAAATTAGGAATTGTACCATCCAAAAAACCAACATAGGATTGAAAGCAAAACTCAGGAACTGAGTTGACATGCAAGTATTGTTAGAATAAGACTTGTATTTGCCTTACTGCTTTTAATTTCTCTATTTCCTTGTTATGTGACATTGCTGTGACCTTTATCACTTGCATCGTAGTTAAAGGGTCTATGGAATTTTTTAAGACAAATGTGCTCTGTTTCAGCTTTTGGTCCAAATAATATATACATGATGCATCTTTTCGATTTGAATATTAATATATCTCAATACCAATCTGTTTGGGAGGTCAATTTGAGTGCATTTGTAGATTTAATCCACTATTAAACCTTCAATATATATTTTCAAACACAAATGTCAAGACCTTCCATTTCCAACAAGATTACTGAGATGACGGTTTGGACACAATTCACAGTTCAGGATGATCACATATGTATCACTTTATTTTGCATACAGATAAGTAGGGCTTGTCCAGCTGGACTTGGTGCCCCTAATTAGGGCATTGAGATGCAACTCAATATGGAGAAAAGTTAACAGAGTATACCGGAGTTTTATCAGGGTTGAAGAGACCAAAGTGACGCTCTGTCTCAGCCCCTGGCTTCTGGTTCTCGTTGAAAATAGAGAAGATATAGGTCTCAATGCTCCTTCCAGGCCTCTTGGGTGTCCCTGCATTTGACAATACATGTTTGATGAGATTGTTGTTATAAGCCTGAGCATTGTCGACTGTGGCCACGTTCAAGCCAGCAGAAGGCCATCCGCTTTCAGTAATGATTAACGGGAAGTCTTGATATCCCAAGTTTTCCATGGCCGAGATAATAGTATCAACGATGGCATCGAACAGATTAATATAGCTGTGATCTCCGTCTTGCATCACCGGAGACGTGGACTTAAACAGAGCATACTCCAGAGAGATGTTTCTCCAGTTTTCATTGACATAACTGAAAAATGGATAGACGTTGGCCATGAAAGGAGCCTCGTTATCTGACAGGAATTTGATCACAGAGCTCATGGTGTCCTTCACGTCGTCTAAGAAGACTCCCTTAGAAGGCGGGATTAAGGCATTTCCTATAACAGATTCTGAGGCGTGGGTGGTGGAGACCTTGATCTTTTTCTGCAGATTGGCGTTCTGCAGAGCGGTTTGAATGTTTTTCATGGCAGGAAAAAGATATGACACGTTCTCCTTGACCTTCAAAACCTCGTTGCCCACTGCAATGTATTTGATATTGGTTGCGGGATAGAAGGGGACAATGTTGGTTTTAACCCAACTGTCTGCTGCATCTTGGCTGGAAAATATTTCTTGCAGTCTGTTAGTTTCGATTCCCACGATTACATCGATCCCGGAGTTAGCAAAAGCCGGCAGTACTTCTGGGCTTCCTTGGAAAATCCTATATTTCCCAATGTTGTTCTGTTTCATTAAGGCTACCACCTGGTCTGCAGGTGGCAGATTGTCTCCCACCATGCCATTGTTGACTCCTATTTTATCACCGCCTGCGCAACGATTTGAATTATAATCAGTTTAATACAGCAACCTTGTTGGTGTTAAGCTATGAATAAAAATTGGATTGCATTAAAAAAGAAGAAACAAAATGTTGGGTAATGCTAAGTTACCCGCGATAATTGAATAAGTTACAGTAGATGGCAACACATCCGAGCAGCAAGATCTTCATCTGGTCTTTGGAGGCTGCCATTTTTCTCACTGGAAATGACGGACTTGAAAATCTATCTGCGCGTAGACATCCAATTTATAAAAGTTCCATCATCTGCACTGGCATTGAAACACAAGCACTGGACCAAGTAGCGACACGTGCCTTATGTTATGGGTTGCATCGTCTGAGAGTTGATTGATGAATTGATCATGGCACTTATCTGTGAATTGATTGGATGAATTGATCATGGCATTCCTCCGTGCTAGTCCATCTTCTATATAAACGAATATCTAGAAAACGTGTGGCACGGGTACGCTTATTCCTAGTGAATGCGGAGACTTTTAAAAGTTCTGGAGAGTGTTTTATTACTGAAAGCTTTCGCGTATTTGAGATGATCTTTCCACTTTTGCGCTGGAATTGATCTTCACTGGTCGCTGTCAGATAAATTTGACTTATGGTGGAGTATTCCTAGTGAATGCGGAGACTTTTAAAAGTTCTAGAGAGTGTTTTATTACTGAAAGTTTTCGCGTATTTGAGATGATCTTTCCACTTTTGCGCTGGAATTGATCTTCACTGGTCGCTGTCAGATAAATTTGACTTATGGTGGAGTATTACTAGTGAATGCGGGGACTTTTAAAAGTTCTAGAGAGTGTTTTATTACTGAAAGCTTTCGCGTATTTGAGATGATCTTTCCACTTTTGCGCTGGAATTGATTTTCACTGGTGGATGTCAGATAAATTTGATTTAGTGTGGAGTTGAGGTTATGATAAATTTGATTTAGTGTGGAGTTGAGGTTATGTCAATAGTTATGATTAACATTTGTAGTTTTGGGTACTTAGTTGGTGATTCATGGTATTGAGATTATGATATTACATGTAGTTGAAGTGCTTAAAAGGTTTATGTATTTTTTATTGTAGGTAGCCATGGTTGAGTAGTGAAAGCTCATGTTGTTCGCTGGTTTGGTTGTGTTTTAGCCAAGAACAATAATAGATCTATTGTTGGTTGGTTTTTCCCCAATTAGGGTTTTTCAGATAATTATGGTGTACATGGTTTGAATGTATATTTCTTGATTGTTATATTTATTTCTCTTGAACCCTATTAACATTTCTTGTGGGTCCATGTGTAAGATCAGTTAGTGATGTGTAAGATCATCAATTAAGCATAAATTAGTTGGTTTAAGTGAGGTTTAGTTCTTGCTACATTTTGTAGATTTATGTGTAAGATGAGTCTTTCACTTTTTATCTAATAATATTTATGATTCTTATAAAATGTAAACTAATTGTTTTAAGTGAAATTTAATTTAATTCTTGCTACACGTTTTAGAGTTAAATTTCAAATGGAAAATTAAAAAATAAAATTTATTTTAAAAATAAAAACCGAAAAATAAATGAAATAGACTAAACTTTCCCCAAAATTTTAGCGATAAACATTCAGTTATAATAAATTATTCCTCTTCCATCTAATACAAAAGCTAGTGCCCACCCACACTGAGCTGGTATATATATATATATATATTAAATTAAAAAAAAACTCATGCATCTTACAAAGTTGCAATTCATGGTAATGGGCTCCAAGTCAACAAGTTTTTAATGGAATGGAGTAGGGATTTTGGCCATGTGCTTGGGTGGTCTCCATCTGGATCTTTATATGCGGAATGACATTGCATTGTGACATTTTCCACCGCGGAAGGTTTAGATAACGAACCAAAGGATAATTTATTTTTTTTAAATAAAATTTATTTATTTATTCGACTCTTATATTTGAATATTTATACGATTTTATGAATTTTTTTTAATAGTTTCATTTATTTTTGAGGATGGAAGTTTCCCAATTGACTCAAAACGTGGCGAAATTTTGGTCACATGAATTATGATTGAAAAAGCGAGCACTGTCTTCTGGTTATTTTGTTATATTATATTTATTATATTATATTATTTTTTTTTTTTATTTAGATTATAAGTAAAAATATTTTTGATTGTATTGGTTATATATAAAGTATTTTTGTTTTTTTTAAATTAAATAAAATATTTATTAGAGAAAAAAATATTAGTTATAATAAAAATTGAAAAATTATGTATTTCATGTAAATTAATTAGAAGTATAAAAATATTTGAGTTAAGATGTTTAACTTTATATTCTCAAAAATATTTAACAAGTGATAACACTTCTTATATATTATATATAGAAAAAAGGTGTTATTTTTTGTAATATTGTATAGATTAAATATCAATTATAAATTATTAATAAAATAGTTTAATATAAATTAATATTGATGTATACATAAAAATATTAATAATAATAAAAATAGTATAATGTGCATTGATAAAATGACTCAATACACATGTTATGTAATATATATAACATTCAAAAATACAATTTAAACAATAAAAAGATATACACTATTTTTTTCATTCTAAAATAAGTTTGCACCTTGTTGATGGTGTTGGACCCGCCAACATGTTAGGGGATCTCCCCGGTAAGAAGTCCCAACTAGTCCTCGGATCGTTTGGTGCAGGAGTCTTAGCAGTGGGTCGTACGATATCGCCTTGACCATGGTTGCGCACAGAGGCAAGCATGATGTCCTTGTTGGTAGCAAGAGTGTGACTGGCGCAAAAAGTCAAGGAAGGTGCATGAAGGGTTGTAACACACGGAAAGTGGAATGAGTGCACCCCTTGGAAACTTGTGGAAACACACAACTTGGAAGGGAACGCATGAGCAAAGATACATCACAAGCAGGAAGACAGGTGAATCAACGATCCAAAGTGATGGTTAAACCAACAGCACATCTCCACAAGATTCATACATACATATATAGAAAGAGTCCATACATACATGTGTAAGCAAACAACTACATATATCATTAGAGTAACAAAGATAACTGAAACACAATAATAACATATGCATGAAACGTGCTGGATCTATTATTAAGAAAGTGAAAGTTCCAATCATACATACAACCATGTCCAACTACTAGTCCCGATAACAGAATGTTACAGTCAGTGTCGCCTACTCCTCCAAAGAGAAATACTAGATCTGTACTTTGGAGAAGAAAAGGCTTGTTACAATACACTCCAAACTTTCTCTAAGATACCCCTATAGGAAGCGTGGCTCCCAAAAAGCTTGTACAATGAACTATGAGGTTCTATAAATAACAAAGGTTGGGTGTCCTTTTACATTCCCCTTTGTGACTCTTCACCTACCCTCATGAATCTTCAACTACTACATGACTGTTACATTCGACCATCGACACTTGGTCTTTCACTTTTACATGATGTTACATTATAATCTGCACATGTACCCATGTGAGACAAAATAAGCTTTAGCAAGCCATGCAAGACACTACTAAGACTCAAACAATTGTGGGAAGACCAACTCTTCAACATCCTCATGATGGTCGACGCTGGCAAACTGTTGTGAAGCTTGGTTGTCCGTGATGTCGTTCGTCTGCTCAATGGTGACATCCTGCTGAAAGCGAACTCTCGCCTTTATCACATCTGGGTACACTGATTGGGCACCTATGTTCAAATCATCTGATAGCATGCGCATCATAGCCTTCAGTGCATCCGGACCAGCAACATACTGATGCATAGTGTCTGTGCTAATCTCCAAGTCTACGCTAGTGGCTACATGCATCAACTCATCAAAGTACATGTCCAGCTCGTTTCGAGCTTGGTTCTTTGATTTCGCCTCGGTGAGTGTGCCAATTGATGGGATTGCGTGCATGCACACAATGACATCCATGATTCTAAACACCCATGCATGTGAAGCTTGCAAACCAGTGATGAGCCATGGGAGTTGCTCATAGTTCCAGATCTGACTCTGGATGCGTGCCTTCAACTGTACTACCTTCGGTTTCATCATATTTTGGTGGATCCAAAATATTTCGCAGCTCTGATCTTATCTTCTCTTGCAAATGATTTCTCTTTTAATTAAACCCTTGACAGAAATCGTAATTTTTATTATTATTAAAATAAACAAAAAAAATTTAAACTTACTATGCAGATTTTTGAGTGAATCACTATACCTTTTAACTTATGATCTTTTATTAGTTTTGTTGCTCCAAAGTATTTTTGCTATTGCTGCACAGTGCTTTTAGTACAGCTCTCTTGCAAATCACTCCCTTCAAATTTTGGGTAAAATAATGAAATAGTGAATAAGTTTTCACTATTGAAAATACTTTATGATATTAGATTTTGAAAAATGAATTTCTGCTCATTTTTGAACTAAATAAAAGAAAAGAAAAAAACCGTGCATTTTTTAATTCAATTTCTCTACACATCAACATGTTCAATAGTTGAGCACTCTAGTGCATTTATATAAAATACACAACGACATTTATGGGGTGCCATATTTTTTCAATGCATCGACATGATTCAATTTTTTGATTTTCGAAACCCCAAAACGATGCGATTATTTTTTTTAACGCAATGACGTAGTATATATTTAAAAGAGGATTGACACTGTTGAATTCTTTTTATTTTCAAAATTCAGGAAACAATTGCATACTATTGTTGATAGCAGTCTTTTGGATTAATCACATAGCTAGGATTTGGTCGATGTTTCAAACCAACTAATGTGGTTCATCGTCAAGACAAGGCGAGAAATCAATAGATCTAACAGAATAAATAGCAAGGATGCGTCACTACCCAGATTTAGCCATTGGAAATCGGTTGTTAGGTAATTTGTTAAATTGTTCAATGATTTAGTTATAGAATATTCGTTATGTAATAAATAAATATTTAGTTTCGAAATTATAAAATGATAATATTAAAATTTAGTTATAAAACTTGTTGTGTAATAAATAAATATTATATTTCGATATTAAGAATTATCTAGAAATAATTTATAATATCAAAATATAATATTTATTTATTACACAACAACTATTTTATAACTAAATTTTAATATTATCATTTTATAATTTGGAAACTAAATATTTATTTATTACATAACGACTATTCTCTAACTAAATCATTGAACAATTTAACAAATTACCTAACAGCTGATTTCCAACGGCTAACTCTGGGCAGTGATGTGTTCTTGCTATTTATTCCCTTAGATCTATTGATTTCTCACCTTGTCCTGAGGATGAACCACATTAGTTGGTTCGAAACATTGACCAAATCCTAGCTATGTGATTAATTCGGAAGACTGATATCAACATTATGGATCACAAAAGTCTTAGATCTAACAATTGCATACTAGTGTTGTTTTTTATTTAAAAGCATCAGTGTGTTTTTATGTGAAAGAGCACAAATATGATAACTTATTTTTTATTTTTTTGGAATGTCAAAAACTGGTGTGGATATTATTTAACCTCTCTGGTGCTCTTATTAGCTAAATGGCCAGGACTAGTACGTTTATTTTGATTAGTGCACCAATGGGGTTTAAAATCTATCTGAAATTTTATTTTCACATAAAATGGCATATTAATCTCAAATTATCCTTTAAGACACATCCACATGAATTACAATAGTTTATAGTATACATTTTCTGCTTAAATTCGTATTGTTTTTGAAAAATAGTTTCAAAACTATATTCAAATTCAGATTGTAGTTATATGGTTCTCGAGATTAATTTTAGATATTTACAAAAAAAAATATTTCTGATTTTTCTTAAATATAGGGAAAAGAGTTCAATAATATCAAATGACCAATTCTTCAAATTCTAGCTCTTTCCATATTGCTAGTCAAAGTCTTTTTCGGAGTTCTCCCTTTTCATCTCGAGTAAGTTCATAATTTATTTATATTTCAATTATCTAATTGATTTTTTTTAATCCATGTCAATTTGAATAAAAATGTATGCAAATTATTTGCGAGATCCAGATTCAGAATCGAGTTCATATGAAAAAAATAGTACTCCATATTATTTTTAAGGACGTCGAAAGCTCTTACTAGAGCAACATATCACAAACAGTTGGTAGATGAAAATGGATAACTTCTTCACCCTTCCAATTGGAACATGGCATCTTATAGCCACAATCCTCGATCAACGATGGTAATAATTATTTGGTAGAATAAATTTTTCTCAAACCAATTTCATTTTCATGCTTACTAATATCATTGATATTGTACTAATGGCATTCAATATTTTTTGAAATCAGGATCCTAGTGATGATGAACGACCCACCTACCATATTTCAGTGCACCACACTACAACATCAAATCGAGAAAAGGCTGCATTAAGAGAAAGACTCGGAGAGGAAGCAAACAAAGAATGGTTCAATCAACTACCTATTCAATTCCCACTACGTCCAGTTTCACCAATTAGGAATGACTACAACAATAATAGTTATTCATCACAAGTTGGCAATGGAGGCAATCTAATGGAGGTTGGTATGGATGGTTACTTATGGGATACGAATTCCATGGAGGCAATATTGTTAGATGCATTCCATAATGATGAGCTAGGGGATGATGCTCATATCGCTGATAACTTATTTGAAAGCCTGAAATCTACTTCCACAACCCTTTTCTTTGGAATTGGTGGCAAGTTAAAGTCTACTCAACGGGGGACAAAGATGTTGATGTACAACATGAAAGCAAAGTGATGCAGGAGCATCTGGCTGACAGGGCAAAGATGGAAGAGCGGTTGATATGGTTTCTGAAGAGGATGGGGGAATAAATCTATTGGATGAACAATTACTTGTTTTTTTTTATATTTTTCTTTCGTTAAAGTTGCTTAAGATTAATGTAATGAATGTTAATTAGGAGTAACAGTAGTTAGGTAGAGTCGTTGTTCCCAGACAGTTGCATTATTGTTGTAAAAGCAGAAAAGAAAATGTATTTGACAACTATGCAAAGTTCCGCATAGGAAATAACTGTTGTAACTAACTGAAAACCTAACACAGTTAAAACACTTTGAAAACAATACTATTAAAGGAGGGGAAAAAGCACATTAAGGGGTTCGACTGTAAAAGAAAAAACAGAGTAAGAGAAATAAAATTGTTTTTCTGTGCACTAAAAATCACATCATCACTTAGATTTATAGGTTTCCCACACTTGCACTGGGAAAATACACACTTTCCTTGGCTAGTTTTCACATTGCCCAGCTGGACATTGCACAATTCAGAAGCTCAAGCTGAGGCTTGGTCTCTGAGACTATACAATGTGGATTATAGGATGGCCCAAATGCACATTGCATAGTTCCATGGCTCAGTTTGTCCCTTGTCCACTAAGATTGTGTAATGTGTAGTCTCTTCCAATCGCTGCCCAAGTTGGACTATGCATTGCACAGTCTCAAGCCTCAAGCTCCACCGTGGTTGCTGGGACTACACAATGTGTAGTTCCCATTACCAATCTTCCTCACTTGCTGTAACACCCTCCTCCCACATCTACCCAAGTAGCCGACCAACCAGGGTAAACATGTCACGAGAGGCTTCTATGATTAGATTAAACTTCCTATGTGACCTTAAGGAGTTGGAATCGATGGGAACACAACATACAAACCTTTCACATCAGCTACAGTACTCCAAGGAACCATCCCAACCACTCAGGTAGCTAGCCGTTGGGTCCCATTGAGGTTTTAGGCCACTTGACCCTCGAACGCTCCCATGATATGGACCTGGCAGCATCCAGGGGGCTTTGGAAGCTCTCATGCCAAGGCATGCTAGTGTCTAGGGACTATTTTTCCCAGTGTTGTGCCAACATCCCTAAGATTTGAGCCACTTTTTTAGGCCTATAGCCTAGGTCATTGCCCATAATTGAATGACACCTTCAGAACAAAGAGATAGTAAGGAAACAATGATGCTAATGTAAATACTTGAACAAGCCCTTAACTAGACCCCTACTAGCCATGGCAGGTGTTTCGTCAAACATATCATGAATATGTAATCTATAGGTGTGTTGAAGCCTCAGATTTATACTGCTCCAACATGGGGGATAACCACCCAGTCTGGACCTTAAATACAACTCCTTTTCCATTTAAAGTGGTGGCTCCTACTGGGGATGATGGGACCAGTTTCCCAATGTGACTTTTAAAATGAGAGTGGGTGGTTTTCAAGCGATTGCAGTAAGAATAATGATAACTAAATGGACTATTCTATCATGCAAATCTATAGCTAACTTAATCTAATATCAACCTGGGTATTCTATGTGATATGCGATCAAAAAATATATCTGTTTGCCATGTGATAATAAAGATCAATCATTCACAAAAAGATATGATAACGTGTAAATATAATCTCTTTGACTAAATAGTTAGTCAAAGAAATGTATAAACTATATCACATATATCTGATGATTATATATGAAAATAAACACTTTCAGCTAGGCATCATACAGTAGTGCAATTAACGCATAAAAGAAAGAACACATTCCATATACAATTCATGAAAACGAAATGTTATCACTACTTAATCACAAACAAAACTATTCATACAAGATAAAAGTACCATATGTGTGAGGTTCTTCTCATTTGACTAATGACATAGATCAACTCCTTTCTCCAAATCAAATTGTTCTCCACATATACAATAGTGCATCAACAAAGGAAAGTAGTCTCATATTTAAAAGAAACAATCATGTTCCATAATTTCATCAAGGCATTCACAAACTTACAGAAGTGCATTCTTTGCAAATGTTTTTGATAAAATTATGGACACTCCTCTAAATGCATGAGAAGGGTATAAATACTATTCTAACTAATGTTGAAAAATAGATTATACAAAAATTTGTGGAGGTTTCAAACAACCTTCCTTCTAACAAGCAACTAACTCTAAAAATACAAGTGACTAGATGAACAAAGGTTATAAAGATGATTTACTGTCTGCCAGCTTCTCCCTTAGATCACATATATCGGACATTAGTTTCACTTGAGGAGGTGCCCCAAACTACGTTATGACATGTCCTATGAAGATACCATCTGTGAGAGGTGGCAACATCCTTTAAGTTGAATGGAGTGAGAAATTGAGCATCATGATTTGGTTGTGAGGCTTGACAAGTTATTGCCAATATGCCTCCTATTCAGCCTTTGACAACTTTATGATCGCTTCCCTTTGGTTTTTCACCTTTGCCTTCCAGTTTTGATCCAATTCTTTTAAATCTGGAAGTGCCTTTGGATTACACTCTTTCATCAAGTTGGTAGTGTGAAAAGTGTAGTTTACTGCTTTTATTATGTCCTTTGCCACTGCTAACTCTACCTATTTGATTCACGCATCCCAATATGTGAACAAAATGTTGTTATGTGTCTCCTCAATCTCAGGCAGATTAGCTCTCCTTTCTTCTTCAGTTTCTCGCCATTCAATGAATTTAGAGATCTTTGTATTTAAATAATTAAATTCAGTTCTCTAGTCAATCGCCCTATCCGTGAATTGATTACTAGTGATCAGATAAGGAGTGACATGCGACATTCTTTGGCTAAATAAATCTTGTTGTTTTGATAGAAGGGAATTTAGCTCTAGTGCCTCTTTCATGAATTAATCGACAATAGGGACATCTTCATATTTTTCCATGGCTTCTTGAAATTCTTGAACTTGCATGTTCTTTATAGAAATGTCTGCTTCATGGCTTATCTTTAACACTTCCATATTCTGTTGTAATTGAGCGATTTGTTCAACAACATGTTGGTTCACATTTTCTCTTTCAATTTGCAGCTGTTGCTCGAGCTGCACTATCTTCTCTTCCCTATCCATGGTGGTTGTAGCATATGCCCCTATAAACTGCGACTGTCTTGTTAAATTTTTAGCAGGATTGGAAGGGATATCCTTCCAGACTATGTCCATTTCCTCAATCCCAGCTGGGATCTTGGGTGTTTCCACCCTCCTTCTTTATGGCTAAGATGGATGGGGTAGGGGTCCTGTAAATTCCATTTCCAACCCATGATTGGAAATTTAGTGCAGAAATAGATGGCATCCATGATATAGGCACTGAAATAAAATGGAGGAAGCTTTTGTGTGGAGGAGGATCTCTTCTGACGATAATTAAAGATGGCAGTGGCTAGGTTATTAGATAGGATAGTGACCCAATTAATTATGTGGGAATTAACACAAGGATCAATTAAAGGAATCCATTCTATGGAAAACTTGCTATTATTAGGTAATCCATATAACCTACATAACGTAGAACCTACATAGTTGTAGGGGTTTGCTAAAGAAGCTATGGGATACATACATGTTTTATCATATTTGAACTTGTTCTCCAGTACCCTCCAGTCTTGAATGATCTTGAAAGGTTCTTCATTTCTATTTGTGAAGATGGCCAAGTATGAATTGTCATATATGTCCTAAGGGTCAAGTATATGATACATTTTCATAAGGTCTTTAGCTTTGAATGAACCCATTAGCTCCATCTTCGAGTTCTTGAATTGCCTATCTTCAATACTAAGATTTTCCACCACCCATCTAATCATATCAGTGTATGGGAGTATTTTTGCTCTTGCTCCTATTCTGTGAAGGAAGGAACAAGCATCATCTTTGAATTGGACCCCCGAAGGTTTTATTGAGTCGGTCGTTTAATTTATGATAGTAATTTTAGGATGCTCATCTTCAATCCTATTGTATATGACTTCCCATGTTGTCGCTCCTCCATCGGCACTGCAAACTGTGTTAGCAAATATACGCGACATTTCTGATAGCTCAGGCTCTGTAATGCTCGGCTTCTTCTACTTTTTCATCACCTTTCACAATGACATCTCCTTTGAAGCTTTCCTAAAATGAAAGAGATATATTAGTGCACACAATGGAGGGAAATTATGGCAGAGAGTTCGTTGAAATGACTTTGAATTGTGAGAAGGTTTTACATGAGATTTTAGTGCTAAATAACCATAACTTAAAAACATCAATTCCTCTCCTCGAGCCGCTAAACAATAATTACTTTGTCAAACCACTCATTATTATATTAAAACCCAATAAATTCTCCACGTTTCATGCTTTATTAGCACATCACAACTTTCAAATGTTGTCATATAATGTTATTCGGAGTTAATGCGAAATGCGATTGTGATAATCATAACATTGCATTTTGCAAATTCTTAAGGGGTGACACAATGGCATGCTGTATTGATTTGTGATTTGCGAGGTGCAATCTCATGCTATTAAAGTGTGGTGATCGAAAAATTAGAGTGGGGACCTCATCACATATCGCATTCCAGGATTTTCGGTGGAGTGTTAACAATTGTTACATGGAAAATTGCGAGATGCGATTTACGATAAGAGATTTAGGCATGAGTTCCTTTTTGAAGGTGTTGTAGCAGCTACAACCAACCTCCAAAATTTTGTCTTGCATCAATTCCGAAGTCTCCTATGAAGAGTTTCACTTGATGACTGCACACACTTGGTTCACTCTGTGATCTCGTGTGAGTCTTTACTTTCGCCCTGCTTGTTTATTCCACTCAAGTCTCTGCATGTTAATGTCTAAGTCATGCTTGTGACCGTGTTCTCGTTATGCTCAAATTCTTTGATTCATATGTGTTTTTTGTGTTTACCATGAAAGCATCTGGCGCACTCACACACGGAGTCACAATCATTGTCGCGCAAACATCGTCGCGATCATAAATGATTAATCATGAGTGTCGTGCTTATCGCTTGCACCGTTAGTCAGTCATGTTGAACATGTGTGTCTAGATGGTTCGGTCGTTTCGTCATTGAGTCATGTGAGTGTGTGTTCATATGATCACCTATGCATATTTCTACTGTTCACACACTTAGTCATTATTTATGTAGTTCTGATGACCAAACTCCTCACTGATAGTCTCACCATTACCTTGCTTTCGACTTGATCGATTGTTAACCAGAAAAATGCAGAAGCACCAAGCTAGTTCCTTCAAGAAGCGCTGCCCACAAGAAACTCAAGAAACACTCATGCTGGCCACCCAGACAGTCGAACAACTTCTCATCTCGGAAATTACATAGTGCTCACGAGTAGGCCTCCAACTACCCACCAGTCAGTTCATCATAGAAATTGTGCGTAGATGATCAGAAGGCCAACCTTCCGGCCTTAGCGCAGTTTTCCCAACTAATAGCTCCCAGTAGAAAACTACTTGTTCCCTCCAGGAATTGCACCGTTTCCGCTGTCAGTGACCCCAGCAGCCAACTGGCAGTTCCCTTTGGGAATTGTGCAAGTCTAGCTGCTAGTGACACTAGCAGCCAACTGGCAGTTCCCTATGGGAATTGCGCATGTCTGGCTTCTAGTGACCCCAACAACCAACTGGCAGTTCCCTCTGGGAATTGCACATTTCTGACTGCGAGTGACCCCAATAGCCAACAACAGTTCCCTCTGGGAAATATGAAAGTCTAGCTGATAGTGATGCCAATAGGCAACTGGCATTTCCCTTTGGGAATTATGCAATTCTGGCTGCCAATGACCCCAGTAGCCAACTGGCAGTTCCCTCTAGGAATTGCATAGTTCTAGCTGCCATTCTCCCAGGCAGTTCCCCAGAAAAATTGCACAATCCCTGTTTGCTGACCCTTCATGCAGCCCCACCCGTTCCTCTAGAAAATTATGCAAATCTGGCTGTTCAGCCCGTGCTGATTGTTTGTTCCAGAAAATGCGTAGAGCATGACTGCCTTGCCCTCCTGTAGCTCGGACTGTACCTCCCAAAATTTGCACAATTTTTCCTCCTGGCTAAGCGAGACCTTGCAGATGATCACTGTCAACTCAGATTGTATGTCTCCATCCCTTAGTGACTCTTGCGCAGTTTTCATCAACAACTGCTCGGAGCCATCATCTCGCATCATAGCCCTGCTGCCTCTCCCGGTCACCTTCATTCCAATGATCATGTGTCATGGTAGACTAGGAGGTTTTGGATTTGATTTCGTCTCATCATGAGTGAGTGTAGGTACAGGTACACCAACAAACATGTCAAGACGACAAACGAGATGAATGAAGGGAGCACATGCAGATGGACAGTTTCACCAACAGATGAATGAATGAAGCATGTGAAGCGGACAAATGTGATGAACATGCACCTTCGTGAACAGGTGAGCATGTAAAGGCTTCTTACATGAAAGCAAGGAACAACATGCTAGAGCTTCATCAAGCGAATGAAGGACCATCGAAGACTCTGTGCACTTCTCCATGCGGAGGTGAAGTTATGATACACCATGAAGACATACATCACTTAACAACACTGTAGCTCAACATGCACTCTAGTAGCAGCATGAATGTACCAACATTGTCATGTTAAGTCATGTCGAGTCAAGTCATGAGTCATGTTGCCCACATCTCCACTACGGGCTTGTTTTCAATCAATGTGATGTAATGTGGAAGTCTAAGAGACCCACTTGTTGAATATAGAGTCATGTAAGTTAGAAAGTCATGGAAGTTGAATAGTCACGAGGGTAGTCGAACAGCCACAAGGGTCAGTTTCAGCGTTGGCTATAAATACCCCCTCATTTGTACATGAAATGGCTTTTCACCTCAGCTCCTCCCACATAGCCAAGAGAATCCATAATATTTTATTTAAGGAGTATGTAGTGGCTCTAATGCCACGCTGATGGGGTTAGCGATGTATGATGTAACGATGTGTCTTGGAACTTTATCTTAATTTATAAGCCTATCAACAGGCCATCATGTTTCACACAAGTATTGTATTTGTTGTAAGACAGATCTTTAACACTTGTAATGCATGTTGCTTTAACCATGTGTTCTACATCTAAATTGATTCATTTGTTGTAATGCATAATCTATTAATGGAAACATGTTGTATATGTTGTTAATGTTGTCCCGTTCGTGTCGACTAGTCTTCTGGATAGCAGATAGACCTTTCACATGAACCTTGCTATAAAAATTGTTGCACGCATCTCAAACTAATCTGTGAGTGTTGTACATGTTACCTTATCTTGTATGTTGTGATTGCCACATCCAAGTGGACTGCTCCGCCGAAAGATGTGTATTTCCTTTGTGTTGTGTTCCTAGCTGAGTTGGGACTGATCCCTTTCAACCTGGAACTCACCTTCACCTTTTTCCCCTCACAATGAAAGAACCATTGACACAAGTACACTTACACACACCAGGCACATGAACCTCACTTCTCGAAGACAAAGTGAACCACTCTCCTGTGCTGAAAAGAAAAAGTTGAGGCAAATCCTTAAGACAATGGCAATTGAGCCATCATACTGGATGGGACTCCCACACCCAATGGTGTGAGGTCTAGTTGGGACTTCATACTAGGGTGATCCCCGAATGTTGGCAGTTCCAGCACCATCAACATTTCTAGTGATAGAAGGAGGGCAACCAGTTGTACATGGTTGAAATTCCCCTCACACTCACTCATCAAACATTTGGTTAAGGCAGTAACTCGAACTCCCTCTCTCATGACTCAACATTTGGTTACTTCTCACTTCCTAGAATTGAACACGAGATTTCATATCAGGACCTTCACTCTGTCTGTCCCATCACTCACCAGTTCGCAAAATCAGTCAGACTGATCCCAGGCATATAGTATCTTCCACACGCATCGAAGAAGCCAAAAGGCACTCCCATAGGAGTTGTTGTATCATTGATAGAAGAACTAGTCGTTGCTACTCTTGAAGGTTTGGAAGAAGCTATTGAAGATGGAGAGGAACCTACAATCTTCTTTGAAGACGAATAAGGAACTCTTGTGGTTTTAGGATCAAACTCCCGTATAGGAGGCGGATGGGAAGGCAACAAAGGAAGTAGAGGTGGAGACGAACCGACTATTTCCGGAAAATGATGGTATTTTCATTGGTCCACACACATCAGAGTGAACAATTTCCAAGGGTGCTTTTGCCCTTATACTCTTTCCTGCTGGAAAGCTTTCTTTGTGTTGCTTGCCCAAGATGCAGCCTTCACAAAGGCTATCCGGTTTTTCAATCAATGGCAGTGCTTTTACCATTCCCTTTCTGTGCAATAGATTCAAGCCTCCGAAATTGAGATGTCTAAATCTCCAGTGCCACAACCAATTTACATCTTTCACTTGTTCCTGAAAGACTTCTTGTGTTACAGCTGCAATAGTTCTTCCTTCCTTCAAATCTGCCTTGAGTTTGAGAGGAAACATTCTATTGCTGGTCATCTCCACCTATGCAATGATCTTCTGACTTCGAGGTATATCTCTGATTGTACACATATCATCTTTGAAGAACACATTGTAACCTTTGTCAATGAGCTGTCCAATGCTCAAAAGATTACATTTCAGACCAGGTACATAGTATACCTCTGGCACAATCATCTGTTCTCTATTTCTTGCTCGGATACTGACTCTGCCCTTACCCTTGACAGATATTTTACTATCAGTTCCTGTTGTTACCTCAGATTTCACATTTTCATGTAGATTGGCAAACATTTCAATATTTCCAGTCATGTGATTACTATAACCTGAGTCTAAGAACCAAAAATATTCTTGTTTGTCTTGTGCAATGTTACATGTTAACAACACATTCTTTGGATTCTTATCTTCTTCATTTGCAAAATTAGCATTCTGCCTACTATTCATGTCATTTTGTTTTTTCCTACATTCATTGGCGTAGTGCCAATATTTCATACAATGACATTGGACTTGGGATTTGTCATACCTTTGTTCATGAGCTTGCTGTTTTCTTGAACCTTCATCTTGGTTCTGATTGCAGCTCCTTCCGCTTGTGCTTGCAGGATAATACCTGTCTCTGTTTTGGCTTCTTCCACGACCTCTGTTATTTACTCTGCCTCGACCTTTTCTTTGACTGAAAGACATCTGAGTCTTGAATGCTTGCTCAAAAGAGGAATCTGTTCCTCTACTCAGTCTGTGTTCATGAGACATAAGAGAAGCAATCAGTTCATCTACCGTGAACTGTGAGAGATCTTTTGTTTCTTCTATTGCTACCACAACTGCTTCAAACCTTGAGGGTAAACATCTCAATATCTTCTCTACGATTCTTCTTTCTTCAAGAACTTCACCATGAGATCTTATCTGGGTTATTAAGCCAGTAACCTCAGTGAAAAATGAATCTATTGTATCAGATTCCTTCATGCTGAGTGTTTCAAAGTCTTTCCTCAACATCTGCAGCTTTGCAGTCTTCACCTTCTCCATGCCTTGATAGGCAGTTTTGAGAATATCCCATGCCTCTTTGGATTTTGTTGCTGCTGCAATCCGTGGAAAAACACTTTTATGTACTGATTGGAAGAGGAAAAAGAGGGCTTTGGCATCCTTCTTCTTGTCACTTTTCAACTGGTCTCTTTCTGCTACTATCAAAGCACCCAATGTTGTTGCATCTGCAGGTTCAGCATAGCCAGTTTCAACTAGCTCCCATATTCCTTGAGAAGCAAACAATGCTTTCATTGTTATGGACCAATAACTGTGATTTTTCCCATTAAACTGTGGCAGTTGGGAATTTGTCAAACCTGTTCCAGCATCTACCATATTAACTCTATATAGGTAAAGAAGAGATACTGACTGTAAAATTAAAAACAAGCAAAAACTTTCTCTGCTGGAAAAAATATGCTCAATAAGCTTCTTACAGCTCCTACAGTGAAAAACAAACTCTGTTTTTGACTCACTGAGTGCTTAAACCTGCTCTGATACCATGTTAGAATTTTCTGTAAATTCCATAACAAACAGACAAAAAAAATGCTCTGTTTTTAACTCAGAAAAACAGAAAATCGCTTGCTGGAAACAGTGTTTCAGCAAAGCAATTTGGTGTTGCAGCAACGTAGTTTGGTGTTGCAGCAACGCTGTTAGAATTTCTGATAATTCAAAACAAAACTGATAATTGCATAGCGGAAATAATAAAAAAACGTTTGCGGAATACGGTGCTACAACAAAGCGAAACTGGTGTAACAACAACACAGTTTCGTCAATTGTTATTCTTGGTGTTGCAGCTACGTAAGTTCGTTAGTTGCTGATCTTGGTGGTGCTGCAACATAATTTTTGACGTCAAGTCACTTTTTGACTTACGGTGTAACAACAACGTGTTTTTGACGTCAAGTCACTTTTTGACTTACAGTGTAACAACAACGTGCACCGGTTGACACTTGGTGTAACAACAACATGCAACGGTTGACGTCAAGTCACTTTTAGACTTACGGAGTAACAACGTGTTTTGACGCTTGGTGTAACAACAACGCAAAATTAACTTTGTTTTCATAAACAGTAAACAAGGTGATACAAATTCGTGTTCCTCTTGACAGAGGGATAACAACAGGAACAATTCAGTTCCAGAAACCAATTTTCTCTATCTCAGAAAATTGCAGGTTCAGCACTACTATGCGTTTACAGAAGAGACTCTCTATTGTTCTTCTAACATTTTCTTAAAAAGCAGAATTGTTGTTCATTACATTTATAGGAAAAAACATATCTGAGTTTAAACAGTAAAATAATCAAAATATCTTTTAAATCTTATCTGCTTATTGAATGCAGCAAGCGGTGATGCCTTTCTCAAGAAATCAAGTCAGTGGTTGCAATCAAGTCAGTGGTTGCAGGGGAATTCAATTCTGAGAATTTAATGTTCATTAATGTGCAAAATATCAAGAGTGACTTTGCGGCATCAAACAATCTGAAATATCTACGGAAATCAGCTTTCTGTCCAGCTGTTATTGTTGCAATTGGTAATTAAATTCCAACAATACATGCCTACACTTGATAGTGTGAGCTATATTGAAAACTTGAGAATGTCTTTTGAAGGTCTTTTGGCAAGACAAGAATATTTGTGTTATCAGTCCATATCTTCCATTAAGTCGTCAAGCGTCTTGGATTTTGAACTTTTCCATCACCCCTTTCTACATTGATTTGCTGTTATAACATTATTTTGAGGGGCGTGGAGTCAAGTCATTATCTTTATCCAAATTTGCATAACTGTGGTTTTCTTGCCATGTGGAGGACATAGATGTGCTGTGAGAAAACTTACCAGGAAGACTGTCCATGCTATATTATCGCTGCCTTGGAATGTTTTTCTAGAGACGAAAACACACTGCACATTTGGCAACATCTTAGAGGATAAGAATAAACTTGTATGATTTTATAGTTCTCACATTTGATTGTGAAATTGTAGCATTTTAATGCAATGTTAAAATTGAATGGTGTGTGACTTCCAAAATCTAAAATCCTGATAGCCTTGCCCCTTAACTGGATGGAAGTGATATGCTCTCATTTGCAACAATCCAAAGATACTCACATATAAGTAAACAAACATGGGGGAAATTACTTAAGTATGAGAAGAGATTGTCAGAAATGTACAGATATCTGCTGTAAACTCTGTTGTAGTGGATATACCTAGAAGAACAAAGCCGGTGTAGAATGATTGCATTTGACAAATTTGCCTAGGGTTGCAATTATAAAATACACATCTTGGGTGAGTCGAAGGCTGAGTTTGAGCCGAGTCATAATTTTTTTCCTCGCCAAATCTGGGTTGATAACTTTGCCTTCAACGACATGGTTTGCTCTTGTGAAGGGTGGGAAGTAGAATTTAAATTAATGTACCCATTAAGCATTTACTTAACGTAGCTTCAATGCCAATTCCAAAGGCAGGTCCATCTGTGAACTGTTAAACTGGACCAACTTAATCGCATTGGTGTCTAGGGCTCACGGTTGTTTTCTGCTCAGTAGTTGTCAGGAACTCCTTTTGCATCTTTTATTAATGATGATGCTTAGAAATTCGGTAGGGATTATGTTGGTCTGGTTCCTTTCGATATCGATCATTTTTGTTTGTCAAGTATCAACCTTCTCTGTTATTTTGTTTGAGGGTGAAAAATCATGAAATAATTCTAGGGGACAAGTAGTAGAACTTAGTTCCAGGGCTGGGGGGATTATGCATTATTGGCCTCAGGATATTACAGTTAAAGCAGATAATTGGGAGGCGATGAAGATCTTGCACAAAGTTTGTCAATAATCCTAATTTGTGTATGATTAATATTACTTATGGTTTTGCTTTTCTTTTATTTTGCACTAGATGACGTCAAAGACTTGGCTATTTCTCTGCCTATAACTACTACAAACAGGATTGTCTATATTCTTTTTCGTGAATTTCGTATTTTGCATATTAGGTAGAATCTGGGCAATACTTTAAATGTAGAGCTATTGAATGTTTCTGTCATCCACGGAAACTGATTATTTTTTTCGGTAATCTCTTTTCCATAATCGGTGTGTAGTTGATTTCTTGATCTAATTCTTACGTGGTCTGTGTTGAATCTATTCTTTTAAATCAGTGTTAACAGATATTTCTCCGGATGTTTCTGGATTTTTGCATGTTTTCATAATGCCCATTTTTCTGAATTTTTTTTTCAGTGGTTCAAGTTTATGCTTGCTGATAATTTCTGACACTTTTCCTGATATTTCTGATAAGTTTCTTTCTGAACCCTCTACGATACGTTCCCTGAAATCATATTTACGACATTGCTTTAATTAATGCCTTAGCCATAAGTATGAAGCTTTGTAGGTAGCAAGAGTTACTTAGATTTCTTAAATAGTGGTATTTTCAGAGGTGACTTTAGCCAGCTCCTTGTTGCGTAAAATCATTTTTATTTCCTTCTTAGAGGGATGTCACTTAAACGCTGGAATGATAGGTGAAATGACAAAAACAATCATCAAATATCGAAGTGGTAGTATAGATGAGGTTCTAATTTGATTCCTGACCCGGTATGGGAACCCTCAAATTGCATTTCTGTCCCAGAGAATCCTATCAAAGCATTTTAACTATGTTGCACTTGTTTCGGGGACGGGGACGAGTCTCTGGAACGGGTACAATGGAGTTTTAAATTTTTAATAAATAAATAAATAAAAAGAATGAATTTAATATTAATATTTGTAGTTGTTTCAAATTAGTATGATGCACAACTTTTATATACTAATCAAAATTTCAAACAAATTGAAAAGGGGTTGAGTGATATTTCATTCTTGGCCATAAGACATGAGCTTTAGCGTTATGAAACTTAAGTGTAACAATTTTAAATTTGTGATAAGGTCCATGAACAATATATTGAGGAGAACTGTCTTTATATTATTTTTTTTCCCTTATATTTCTTGTCAAATGATGACTATGTTAAACATAAAAGGCATTCTCTTTTCAGTAGGTGTTGTAAACTTTTATGGCTGTGTTGAAAACCACTAAAAAATAATTTGGTTGTCTAATGATATTAAATTCATATCTCATATTAAGAAGGGGATTGAATAGGAATTTAAACATTTAGTAGTCAATTTAATTGACAACTATATGATTGTTTTTACAATGCTTGGGGTTGGGATGATGGAAACACTGAACTTGAATGAGTTCTAGAAACCCATATACAATATGTAAAAGTTGAGGTGATCCTAAGAAAGAATAAGAAAAATAACCACAAAGATCATGCTTTTAAAACGTGGTATTTTCTGTTTTCTTCATATGGAGAGTGTTTTTTCTAATTTTACTATTGAAAATCCAATATCTAAATAACTAGAAATCCAGAATGAAACTTATCATACAAAACTCATGTTTTGCCCTGCAACTTGTACAAAAAATTTAGATTCAATGCATTCCAAAAAAATGAGTGGGAAAAATGATCATATTATTCAATCATCAATATCTATGATTGTCAAAAATGAAGTTTTGTGCTTGGATTATACCTAAAACCTTCCCAAAACATCCCTGAAATCTGCCCAAAAAACCCTTGAAATCTGCCAAATATATCCCTGAAATCTATATGGAACATCCCTGAAATCTGTTTAGTATGTCTTACCGAGGGCTACCAAGTCCCGAAATCCCCAATGGAATCCCAACAATTTGGAAAAGTTTCTTAAAGATCTAAAAGTCCCCGAGACACAAGGTACGTGAGTATTTTTTGGGGTGACAAATCCCCATGCAACAATAGCGTTTTAATGATCAAACCAGTGATAGAAACAATTGAGCCTATATCCCAATGAGCAAGAAACGGCTTAGGGGAGAAATGAAGGGTAAAAAGCCTCAAATTAGTTGCAAAACCAAACGAGTATTCTCAATGTAGTGTTGAAACTTGAAAGAGAAAATAGAGGAATCCTAATTAGTACACGTGGAATACATGTATTTCTGCATCAACTCAATAAAGGTCAGAAGTCATTCACCATTTCAGAGCATGTCAAATTACCATGGAAAAGGTTCCATAACTGACAATATGAAATAAACTAAATACATAGGGTAATGCCATCTTTGACCGCACTAGAGGAGGCGACACATCTTTTTCTGTTGGTTCCTTTGGCATTATCCTAGGTTAGAGACAGCCCGAGGAGGCGACACATCTTTTTCTGTTGGTGCCTTTGGCATTATCCTAGGTTGGAGACAGCCCGCGGTTACCTTCGTTCAAGGGTGGAGACTCTCTGCACTTGCCCTGTTCGGAAGTGAAAATAGTTTTCTTCCATTTAGCGGCAGCCCTTTCAATGGAACTCTATTTCATTCGTGAGACTCAAGTAATCTTGAAGTATCGTCGTCATCCGTGCTTTAGATAGTTAAACCAGAGGAAATTGAGCAGGAATTTAAACCCTCACATTTATGATAACTAAATGTGATAACTAACAAACAGTGAATACATAGAGGTAGAGTTGTTTCACAACTATAAAAATTTGTTTCCTCTTATTTGAAATACAAAGTAAGGATGACAATGTGAAAATGTGCATAGCGACAATCACACCCATTGTAATGAAAAATGATAGAGACAAGGCATCCACAAGAATGC
Organism: Pinus taeda; assembly: GCA_000404065.3. NCBI lineage: Eukaryota > Viridiplantae > Streptophyta > Pinopsida > Pinales > Pinaceae > Pinus > Pinus taeda. The sequence goes on along the minus strand of APFE031139019.1, from coordinate 50,640 downwards.
TAATTGCCCAGGTCTAGTGACGATAGCAATTGAAAGAAATCAAATCCTGACATCTGTATTAATTAAAACATTTTCCGAGCATATCTCAATGTCCAACAAAAACCTAACTAGCATGAGTCCTATCACGAATTCTAGTATGAAGAAATCGTGTACTATGATTAGGGTTAAATAACTGCATTTTAGGTTGACTGTTATTGATAAATGGTTTTCTATTTATTGTTAACTCTCTGGCAAAAGCTTACATGCTGAAGCATGCATAGCCCATAAATTTGGCTTTTCTGTTTATCAACGTGTGATTCCTGAATTTGTGGAGAGAGTAGAGTTTTGCACAAACAAGCACTAAAATTGGTGTTTCTAGATATTCAAAATCAAGGTCCCCATGCAGGTTGGTGTCATCAAGGAGACCATATTTACCATTGGCCTTGTGCCATAATATTTTTTTGAATAGTAGCTTTCCAAGTTTGTGAACAAATTATCTGCATGAACTTGGCTAATAACATTCTCCGTCTCAAATTGCAAGATTAGCAATGGAATTCAATACTTAATATCATTTGCAGCTATGCAGTTTCTGTGTGACTGCGCTTGTGATAATCATGCTTTGAACTTTTGAAGTTGAAGTCTGCTAACCAAAGATATAAGACAGAAACTATATTTTTGAGTATTTACTTGGGTAAAATGTGGTTCATTCCTTTTTTAAGGATGAATGCGGTGTTTCATAAGTTTTGGCTTTTTTGCTACTTGGAACAGAGACTTAAAAAATGGCTTTTGAATGTGAGTACTGATTTGATTTTATGGGTTTATTGGATAAAGGGCGGTTCACATGGAGCTTATGGGAAATGTGGTAATGTTGAGCTACAAGGACAGATAGTTAGGATCAACTGTGAAGCCATTCCAGATTCTTTCTTGGCTGCCCGTAGTGTTCTTGCAGCACTTGCAATGGGAAATCTACATGATCTGGTAATTATCGTCAATCAAGCTAGTTTGTTTGAAGTTTGCGGAAAGACGTTTGTTAGTCTACCTATTGATACTTGATCGCTATCCTTCATTGCCTTGTGTGATGAATCCCTTTGCCAGAAATGGTTTAAAGTAGATTCATGGGGCCTTAGAGTAAAAACGATGAAGCTGGTGTCCCATCTTTCTCCTTGGTGAATAAATCCACCAGGCATGTTCTGAAGCAAGGGGACGAAGAATGGGACCGCTTAAAACCTTCTTTTTGCGTCTTCGTTCTTGTCTTGTTGTTTAGCAGAGCTTCTTCTGTGGATATGTGAAAATGTTCATTTCCCATTTCTGCATTCACTGCAGTGCTATCAAACATCGCCTAAGGTTTTAGGCTATGAGGGTCTTAGGCGTAAGGGTAGCATTAAAGCTCTCTGATGTGTTATAACTTATCACAAGGGTGGCTCTCTAATCCTGAATTATTGTAGAATCGTATTAAACAGATATACTTAGCAGATTATAGTCATGGCAAGGCAGATGAGTCTATTTTATGGACCTTCCATGTTGATATTGCAAACGGCTATCAGTGACTGAAGGCTGAGGTCTATGACCAACATCCATTTGAATATGGATGTGGAAGCTGCAGATGGCTATGTTGGAGGTTTCCATGATGGCAGTGTGCTTATTCTCTTTGAGTGAAAGAGACAGGGAAACTAGAAATAGAAGCTCTTGCCTGTCCATTGTAACTAAATATAAAATGAATTCAAGCAATCATTGAAAGCGGTATCATATCTACAAGTATATTATTAAAATGGTTTAGAAATAGAAGCTCTTGCCTGTCCATTGTTACTAGATATAAAATGAATTCAAGCAATCATTGAAAGCGGTGTCATATCTACAATTATATTATTAAAATGGTTCAGAATTTTAGTATGAGTACCACTGGAGGGCTGGACGGTTGTGTTTTGTATAAACAAGGTTGCTCTTTTTGATAGCTACTAGCATAAATCCATCTTAAAGCCCATCTTGACGTGGGATATATAAAGCACCAGGGGGATAGCATGAATTCATCTTTAATCCCTTTTTGACCTGGGATCTATAAAGCGCCAGGGGAATTACAAAAGCTTTAGGTGCAAACTTTTGGGGTTGAGATGGATTTACCATAGCTATTTTCTTTCCATTTTGGTTTACTTGTATAATACATGTGATACATCTCTTTTAATTTGTGTTGCGCACGGTACATCACAATATTCAGAATCAAATTCTAAATATATGGTACAGCGCTGTTTAAAAACAAAATTTGAATGTATGAATTTTAATACTGCATTTCAAAATGGGTGCTGGTTAGGATTTAGGAACAGCATAATGTGCTCAGAATAGTAAATAGAAAATAAAATTAGAACCTTTTCTAAAATCGCTTTGATACTTGCACATGAGTTCCTTAGTTAAAACTGTGATTGCTTATAAAATTATGAATTGTACCATCCAAAAAACCAACATAGGATTGATAGCAAAACTCAGGAACTGAGTTGACATGCAAGTATTGTTAGAATAAGACTTGTATTTGCCTTACTGCTTTTAATTTCTCTATTTCCTTGTTATGTGACATTGCTGTGACCTTTATCACTTGCATCGTAGTTAAAGGGTCTATGGAATTTTTTAAGACAAATGTGCTCTGTTTCAGCTTTTGGTCCAAATAATATATACATGATGTATCTTTTCGATTTGAATATTAATATATCTCAATACCAATCTGTTTGGGAGGCCAATTTGAGTGCATTTGTAGATTTAATCCTATTAAACCTTCAATATATATTTTCAAACACAAATGTCAAGACCTTCCATTTCCAACAAGATTACTGAGATGACGGTTTGGACACAATTCACACTTCAGGATGATCACATATGTATCACTTCATTTTGCATACAGATAAGAAGGGCTTGTCCAGCTGGACTTGGTGCCCATGATTAGGGCATTGACATGCAACTCAATATGGAGAAAAGTTAACAGAGTATACCGGCGTTTTATTAGGGTTGAAGAGACCAAAGTGGCGCTCTGTCTCAGCCCCTGGCTTCTGGTTCTCGTTGAAAATAGCGAAGATATAGGTCTCGATGCTCCTTCTAGGCCTCTTGGGTGTCCCTGCATTCGACAATACATGTTTGATGAGATTGTTGTTATAAGCCTGAGCATTGTCGACTGTGGCCACGTTCAAGCCAGCAGAAGGCCATCCGCTTTCAGTAATGATTAACGGGAAGTCGTGATATCCCAAGTTTTCCATGGCCGAGATAATAGTATCAACGATGGCATCGAACAGATTAATATAGCTGTGATCTCCGTCTTGCATCACCGGAGACGTGGACTTAAACAGAGCATACTCCAGAGAGATGTTTCTCCAGTTTTCATTGACATAACTGAAAAATGGATAGACGTTGGCCATGAAAGGAGCCTCGTTATCTGACAGGAATTTGAGCACAGAGCTCATGGTGTCCTTCACGTCGTCTAAGAAGACTCCCTTAGAAGGCCGGATTAAGGCATTTCCTATAACAGATTCTGAGGCGTGGGTGGTGGAGACCTTGATCTTGTTCTGCAGATTGGCGTTCTGCAGAGCGGTTTGAATGTTTTTCATGGCAGGAAGAAGATACGACACGTTCTCCTTGACCTTCACAACCTCGTTGCCCACTGCAATGTATTTTATATTGGTAGCGGGATAGAAGGGGACAATGTTGGTTTTAACCCAACTGTCTGCTGCATCTTGGCTGGAAGACATTTCTTGCAGTCTGTTGGTTTCGATTCCCACGATTACATCGATCCCGGAGTTAGCAAAAGCCGGCAGTACTTCTGGGCTTCCTTGGAAAATCCTATATTTCCCAATGTTGTTCTGTTTCATTAAGGCTACCACCTGGTCTGCAGGTGGCAGATTGTCTCCCACCATGCCATTGTTGACTCCTATTTTATCACCGCCTGCGCAACGATTTGAATTATAATCAGTTTAATACAGCAACCTTGTTGGTGTTAAGCTATGAATAAAAATTGGATTGCATTCAAAAAGAAGAAAAAAAATGTTGGGTAATGCTAAGTTACCCGCGATAATTGAATAACAGTAGATGGCAACACATCCGAGCAGCAAGATCTTCATCTGGTCTTTGGAGGCTGCCATTTTTCTCGCTGGAAATGCCGGACTTGAAAATCTATCTGCGCGTAGACATCCAATTTATAAAAGTTCCATCATCTGCACTGGCATTGAAAACACAAGCACTGGACCAAGTAGCGACACGTGCCTTATGTTATGGGTTGCATCGTCTGAGAGTTGATTGATGAATTGATCATGGCACTTATCTGTGAATTGATTGGATGAATTGATCATGGCATTCCTCTGTGCTAGTCCATCTTCTATATAAACGAATATCTAGAAAACGTGTGGCACGGGTACGCTTATTCCTAGTGAATGCGGAGACTTTTAAAAGTTCTAGAGAATGTTTTATTACTGAAAGCTTTCTTTCGCGTATTTGAGATGATCTTTCCACTTTTGCGTTGGAATTGATCTTCACTGGTCGCTGTCAGATAAATTTGACTTATGGTGGAGTATTCCTAGTGAATGCGGAGACTTTTAAAACTTCTGGAGAGTGTTTTATAACTGAAAGCTTTCGCGTATTTGAGATGATCTTTCCACTTTTGCGCTGGAATTGATCTTCACTGGTCGATGTCAGATAAATTTGACTTACGGTGGAGTTGAGGTTATGTTAACCGTTATGATTAACGCTTGTGGTTTCAGGCATTTAGTATGGGTGATTCATGGTATTGAGATCATGATATTACATGTAGTTGAAGTGTTTAAAAGGTTTATGTATTTTTTATTATAGGTAGTTATGGTTGAGTAGTGAAAGCTCATGTTGTTCGTTGGTTTGGTTGTGTTTTAGCCAAGAACAATAATAAATCTATTGTTGATTGGTTTTTCTCCAATTGGGGTTTTTCAGATAATTATGGTGTACAGTTTTGAATGTATATTTTTTGATTGTTATATTTATTTCTCTTGAACCCTAACAGTAGCAGCAGGGCTAGAAATTAGATTAACATTTCTTGTGGGTCCATGTGTAAGATCAGTTAGTGATGTGTAAGATCATCAATTAAGCATAAATTAGCTAGTTTAGGTGAGGTTTAGTTCTTGCTACATTTTGTGGGTTTATGTGTAAGATGAGTCTTTCATTTTTTATCCAATAATGTTTATGATTCTTATGAAATGTAAATTAATTGTTTTAAGTGAAAAAGTTAATTTAAGTTAAATTTCAAATGAAAAATTAAAAATTAAAATTTATTTTAAAAATAAAAATTCCCAAAAATAAAAAATAAATGAACTAGACTAAACTTTCCGCAGAATTTTACTGATAAACATTCTGTTATAATAAATTATTCCTCTTCCATCTAATACAAAAGCTAGTCCCCACCCACATTGAGCTGGTATATATATATAAAGACTCATGCATCTTACAAAGTCGCAATTGATGGTAATGGGCTCTGAGTCAACAACTTTTAATGGAATGGAGTAGGGATTTTGGCCATGTGCTTGGGTGGCCTCCATCTGGATCTTTGCGGAATGACATTGCATTGTGACATTTTCCACCGCGGAAGGTTTAGATAACGAAGCAAAGGATTAATTTAATTTTTAATTTAAATAAAATTTATTTATTTATTCGATTCTTATATTTGAATATTTATACGATTTTATGAATTGCTTTTTAATAGTTTCTTTTAGGATTGGAAAATTTCCCAAATGATTTCAAACGTGGCCAAATTTTTGGTCACATTGAAATTATGATTTTGAAAAAGTTAATGTTATTTTGTATTTTTTTTGGTAAGTTTTGGTAGGATTCTCCGATTTTTATGTCCATTACACATCTCGCTATAAGAGAAGGGTAGCCCAAGATTTGAACCCAAGATTTTCGGTTCGGTGAGACTTCATTTCCGCATCCACTGTGTAACGCCCTGAGGACCGGGCGCTCCGCACGACAGCGGACGGCCCGAACGTCGACGAACGACGTCCCCACCCAAGGTTCCGTTCAAAGACCCGACACGAAAAGACAACGTTACCAGTGCAACGGAGGTGGCACACGGGCAGGAGGGCAAACGTGGAGACGGGAGCCCGAATGAATATAGCAGTTGGGCGAAATGGGTGATCAGAGGAACGATGGCGGTGGGCGACACGACAGTGCGCCCACCCGCCCGAACGCCCGACCGAACGAACAAATCGTGTGGGCGACATAGCGAGAGATGTGACACATGGACTATTATAGATGCGTTAATGGAGCAGCCATTAAACCATGAAGGAAGCATGAATGGTGTTAATATAACACCCAACAAAGACTTATATTATATGTGGTTAAATACACACATATATGTGTATAAGAATTAATATAATATGAGGAAAGAGAATGTATGGGTGGAGAGAGAACGAATGGAGGGCCATTAAAATATAAAGGAATACGTATATGGAAATGCAGGAGAGATAATGTATGGGGTATGAATATAATATTATATATGTGGAGCATGTATGGAGCATGGATATAATATTATATGGAGGGAAGTGGACCATTACGAAAGCAATATTATATGGGCACATATAGTAATGTATTAAAATATGTGGGAAGTATTAAAATAAGGTAAAGCGGATATGAACAGCCGTGAGGAAATATTGTATGGAGCGCATATATTAAACGTTAATATATGGACGGGACCATTTAAATATTGGTAAAATGCGTATGTTGACAGGTGGAAGGATTCCATAAACATATAACAGATCAACCATGGACAAAACCGACAGAAGCAATGGGTGTGCGGGTTTGTATGTGGGACACGTGGACCTCATGGGCGCATGGAGGTTTATTAAAATGCCCCGAATAGAATTATACATGGGTTTTATATGAAATTGGAAGTCGGCTTGATTAAAAGGCGGTTCATCGAAATATAAAGAAGGCATGTATAAATACAGGGGATCGAAAGCTCATAAGCATCATCGATTCACTCGGGTCTTTCATACATCGAACAAGTGGATACGAAAGATGAGCGCAGATCTCTGCGCAGAAGATCTTTGCATATTCCGACTTGGTCGTGAAAAGAACGACGCGGCAAAGGAATCGTGGGTGCAGTGAATAGATCTTGACCGCAGCGATACTTCTTGGTTAGACGAGAGCTGATCGGGTGGCAGAAGTTCAGAATTCGGCATCCAACCAAACAGAGAACAGTCGGAGGACGAGGTCGATTACGGGGAACCAGTCGACGGGTGGACCGATTGATTGATGCGCATAACAGTCAACGGACATGGTGGACTGATACGCTGATCCAACGAACAGTTATCACGTTCGGTCGAGGGATAACAGCGCAGTCAATGTCCAGCTGAGTGCAGAGAACGGAACTGTGGTAATTGCCGGATTTGGCAGGGCGTATGCGATACGCACGCAGACATAAAAGGACAGAGGTATATCGTCGGTCGAACGGAGAACGCACGAGGTGCATATAACTCTGTAAACAGGCTGGTGATTGTACAGGGGCCGCGGGCCTGTCTTATTGTAATCGGATTGCAGACTTACCATAAATCGGATTGGCCGCGGGCCAGTTGGAGATCGAGCTGGTTATAAGTCTGGTGGTGGACCGCGGGTCTGTCATGTATTTAGCTACGGTTTATTGCAAATGTTGAGGCCGCGGGTCTGTTGAAAACATTTGGCCGTGGACTGGTGTGTTGAAGCCGTGAGGCCCGAAGAGGCTCACGCATTTGTAACAGTGAATTGGCAAGTAATAAAACTGATTTGGTGTGCGACTTATGGGAGTTGCCCCCTCCCATTACACATTGGAGTAATGTGTTCATGTTGGGTTTATTATTGCTGTGGCTTAACAGAATTATAATTAATGTGGAATTAATATAATTGCTGGTTGTTTATGTTATAGATCAGTTATAAATTGAAAGAGTTCGATTTTATAGAGCTGGTATTATAAGCTTAAAGAAAAATAGAAGTGTTCAGGCGTAGTCCGTATATACCCGAACCCGGTGTAAGGCGGTGCCGCAACCCCTAATTACGCAAAAAAAATATAGGGGCGTGACACACTGCCACTTGAGCTACCCCATGTGGACTATCTTATTTTTTTTATTATTATATATTAATTTTTATTTAAATTATAAGCAAAAACATTTCTTATAAAAAACATTTTGAACTTAAGCTACCCCATGTGGCTATCTATTTTTAATTATTATTATATATTAATTTTTATTTAAATTTATAAGCAAAAAACATTTTTTTATAAAAAAACATTTTTTATAATTTTGTATGAAGGCGATATATAAGTATGTGCGTTTTTTAATATAAATAAAATATTTTCTATGTAGAAAATAATATTAGCTATAATAAAAAATGGAAAAAAATATAGATATTGAATTAATTGTTTATATAACTTAATATAATTTCATGTAAAGTATTTAGAAGTAATAAAAAATATTTGAGTAAGATGTTTAAACCTTATATTTCTCAAAATATTTTAAGAGGTGATAACAACTTCATATATATATTTATATATATAAAAAGTGTTAATTTTATTTTTAATGTGTATAGAATAAAATATCAATTATGAATTATTAATAAAAGTTTAATATAAATTAATATTGATGTATACATAAAAATATATTAATAATAAAAAAATAGTATAATGTGCATTGATAAAATGACTTAATACACATGTTATGTAATATCTATAACATTCAAAAATACAATTTAAACAATAAAAAGATATACACTATTATTTTCACTATAAAATAAGTTTGCACCTTGTTGATGGTGTTGGACCTGCCAACATGTTACATGATCTTCCCGGTAAGAAGCCCCAACTAGTCCTCAGATCGTTCGGTGCAGGAGTCTCAGTAGTGGGTCGTATGGTATCGCCTTGACCATGGTTGCACACAGAGGCAAGCAGGATGTCCTTGTTGGTAGCAAGGGTGTGACTGGCGCAAAAAGCCAAGGAAGGTGCATGAAGCGTTGTAACACATGGAAAGTGGAATGAGTGCACCCCTTGGAAACCTGTGGAAACACACGGCTTGGAAGGGAATGCACGAGCAAAAATACATCACAAGCAGGAAGACAGGTGAACCAACGATCCAAAGTGATGGTTAAACCAACAACACATCTTCACAATATTCATACATACATATATAGAAAGAGTCCATACATACATGTGTAAGCAAACAACTATATATATCATTAGAGTAACAAAGATAACTGAAACACAATAATAACATATACATGAAACGTGTTGCATCTGGGTACACTGATTGGGCACCTATGTCCAAATCGTCCGATAGCATGCACATCATAGCCTTGAGTGCATCTAGACCAGCAACATACTGATGCATAGTGTCTGTGCTAATCTCCAAGTCTATGCTAGTGGCTACATGCATCAACTCATCAAAGTACATGTCCAGCTCGTTTCAGACTTGGTTCTTTGATTTTGCCTCGGTGAGTGTGCGAATTGATGAGATTGTGCGCATCAGACAATGACATCCATGATTCTAAAAACCCATGCATGTGAAGCCTGCAAACTGGTGATGAGCCACGGGAGTTGCTCATAGTTCCAGATCTGACTCTGGATGCGTGCCTTCAACTCTACTACCTTCGGTTTCATCATCTTTTGGTGGATCCAAAATATTTTGCATCTCTGATCTTATCTTCTCTTGCAAATGATTTCTCTTTTAATTAAACCCTTGACATAAATCGTAATTTTTTATTATTATTAAAATAAACAATAAAATTTAAAACTTACTATGCAGATTTTTGAGTGAATCACTATACCTTTTAACTTATGATCTTTTATTAGTTTTGTTGCTACAAAGTATTTTTGCTATTGCTGCACAGTGCTTTTAGTACATCTCTCTTGCAAATCACTCCCTTGAAATTTTGGGTAAAATAATGAAATGGTGAATAAGTTTTCACTATTGAAAATATTTTATGATATTATATTTTGAAAAATGAATTTCCGCTCTTTTTTGAATTAAAAAAGAAAAGAAAAGATAAAAATCATGCCTTTTTTAATTCAATTTCTCTACACATCAACATGTTCAATAGTTGAGTACTCTAGTGCATTTATATAAAATACACAACGACATTTTTGGGGTGCCATATTTTTTCAATGCATTGACATGATTCAATTTTTTCATTTTCGAAACCCCAAAATGATGCGATTATTTTTTTTAACGCAATGATGTAGTATATATTTAAAACAGGATTGACACTGTTGAATTATTTTTATTTTCTAAATTCGGGAAAAAATTGCATACTATTGTTGATATCAGTCTTCTGGATTAATCACATAGCTAGGATTTGGTTGATGTTTCGAACCAACTAATGTGGTTCATCGTCAAGACAAGGTGAGAAATCAATAGATCTAATAGAATAAATAGCAAGGATGCGTCACTGCCCAGATTTAGCCATTGGAAATCGGTCGTTAGGTAATTTGTTAAATTGTTCAATGATTTAGTTATAGAATAGTCGTTATGTAATAAATAAATATTTAGTTTCGAAATTATAAAATGATAATATTAAAATTTAGTTATAAAAGTTGTTGTGTAATAAATAAATATTATAAATATTATATTTCGATATTAAGAATTATCTAGAAATAATTTATAATATCAAAATATAATATTTATTTATTACACAACAACTATTTTATAACTAAATTTTATATTATCATTTTATAATTTCGAAACTAAATATTTATTTATTACATAATGACTATTCTCTAACTAAATCATTGAACAATTTAACAAATTACCTAATAGCTGATTTCCAACGGCTAACTCTGGGCAGTGATGTGTCCTTGCTATTTATTCCCTTAGATCTATTGATTTCTCACCTTGTCCTGAGGATGAACCACATTAGTTGGTTCGAAACATTGACCAAATCCTAGCTATGTGATTAATTTGGAAGACTGTTATCAACATTATGGATCACAAAAGTCTTAGATCTAACAATTGCATACCAGTGTTGTTTTTTATTTAAAAGCATCAGTGTGTTTTTATGTGAAAGAGCACAGATATGGTAACTTATTTTTTATTTTTTTATTTTGAATGTCAGAAACTGGTGTGGATATTATTTAACCTCTCTGGCGCTCTTATTAGCTAAATGGCCAGGACTGGTACGTTTATTTTGATTAGTGCACTAGTGGGGTTTAAAATCTATCTGAAATTTTATTTTCACATAAAATGGCATATTAATCTCAAATTATCCTTTAAGACACATCCACATGAATTACAATAGTTTATAGTATACATTTTCTACTTAAATTTGTCTTGTTTTTGAAAAATGGTTTCAAAACTATATTCAAATTCAGATTGTAGTTATATGGTTCTCGAGATTAATTTTAGATATTTACACATAATTTTATTTCTGATTTTTCTTAAATATAGGGACAAAAGTTCAATAATATCAAATGACCAATTCTTCAAATTCTAGCTCTTTCCATATTGCTAGTCAAAGTCCTTTTCGGAGTTCTCCCTTTTCATCTCAAGTAAGTTCATAATTTATTTATATTTCAATTATCTAATTGATTCTTTTTTTAATCCATGTCAATTTGAATAAAAATGTATGCAAATTATTTGCGAGATCCAAATTCAGAATCGAGTTCAGATGAAAAAAATATTACTCCATATTATTTTTAAGGACATTGAAATCTCTTACTAGAGAAACATATCACAAACAGTTGGTAGATGAAAATGGATAACTTCTTCACCCTTCCAATTGGAACATGGCATCTTATAGCCACATTCCTCGATTAATGATGGTAATAATTATTTGGTAGAATAAAATTTTCTCAAACCAATTTCATTTTCATGCTTACTAATATCATTGATATTGTACTAATGGCATTCAATATTTTTTGAAATTATGATCCTAGTGATGATGAACGACCCACCTACCATCTTTCGGTGCACCACACTACAACATCAAATCGAGAGAAGGCAGCATTAAGAGAAAGACTTGGAGAGGAAGCATACAAAGAATGGTTCAATTAACTACCTATTCAATTCCCACTACGTCCAGATTCACCAATTAGGAATGACTACAACAATAATAGTTATTCATCACAAGTTGGCAATGGAGGCAATCAAATGGAGGTTGGTATGGATGGTTACTTATGGGATATGAATTCCATGGAGGCAATATTGTTAGATGCATTCCATAATGATGAGCTAGGGGATGATGCTCATATCACTGATAACTTATTTGAAAGCTTGAAATCTACTTCCACAACCCCTTTCTTTGGAATTGGTGGCAAGTTAAAGTCTACTCAATGGGGGAAAAAGATGTTGATGTAAAACATGAAAACAAAGTTTGGCATGTCGAATTCATGTTTCTCAGCAATATTGAGGTAATTTACTTGCACGATCGATCAAGTTCCTTATATTTTGTCAAAAAATCAAATTTCAAATGGTCGATTTTATGAATGTTAAATATAGACATTGTACAATTATATTGATCCCCATCAACTATAGGATATTCAAAGAAAAGGTTCTTTCGAGTGATAATGTCTTGTCAAGTAGCTGTGAAGAGGAAAATAAGTTTTTGAAAATGTTGGGTGCTGAATACATATCATATCATGAATGTTTGAATGATTATATTCTATATAGAGGAGAATATGTAGAAAAAGAGACATGTCTGAAATGTGGGAATGATAAATACCGTAATTAAAGGAAAAGGTAAATCACATGGTCCTCCTCATATATATTGAGGCACATGCCTATAATCCCAAGGATTCAAAAACAATTTCATTGCAAAGAATTAGCTATGTTGCAAGGATGGCATGCCTCATACAAAAGCGATTAAGGAGTTATGAAAATCCCAATAGATTCAATGGCCATGAAGCATATAGAGGATACATGGCTTGAAAAATTCAAGGATGAACTACGAAGTCTACAACTCAACATAGCCATGAATGGCGTCGACCCATATTCATTCCAAAACACCAATTATTTTGTTTGGTGTGTAGTAGTGATCAATAACAATAACCTTCCATGGTTTTCTGTGAAGAATGAACATCTTATGTTGGCTCTCATAGTCATTAGTAGAAGACAAGTGAAGAATATGGATGTATACTTACAACTATTGGTAGATGAATTTAAGGAATTATGGGAAGGGATACATGTGTATGATGTATCAAGACCCATCGTAACAGAGAGGAGTGTTACATTGTATGGCATATGTGCTTACACCATACATGATTATCCTAGCTTAGGAGTTTACTCTAGTAAATTACATTCTTATTGACTTCTTTAGTAACAATATTGTTTCACATATTAATTTAATTCATTGCAATTATTTAGATTTTCATGCTCGCTAATGTGTCGGCCTATATACAATAATTTTGCAAGTCTTGTAACAAAAGGGTATCGTGGATGTAAATGTTGCGGACCTTCTCTTAGGGTTAGGTGGTCCAACCACCTACGAGAGCCAGTGTATGAATGCTCCAAGGTATTCCTCCCATAAGAACACCCTTATACAAGAGAAACATCCACTTTCAATGGTAAACTAGGGAGATTCCAAAGGCCTACCATAATGACCCCTGATGGATTGCTTAAAGAATATGAGATAGAGAAGAAGAAAGAGTTTGCAGAAACCTTCTATTCAAATGGGGAGCCTATGTTCGATGATCTAGATTTCTTTGAAACCTATGTTTATAAATTGCCCATTGAGATGAAGAGGAAATTTGTCTTTTATGAGCTCCCATATTGGGAGCATCCTAAGATTACCCATTTAATGGATCCCATGCATATATTTAAAAATGTTTCATCTTCTTTATCGAGGCATTGTAGTGGCTACAACCACTCGCCAAAATTTTGCCTATGCTTTGATTTTGGAGCCTTACTTTTTTGTTGACAAGAGATTACATTTGACTGTCATCAAGTATTCATGACCTGATCAAGGCTTATTCCTTTCATCTATGCTTGTTTTTTCTTGTTTTTACACTTAGCTAATATTTTTAAGCTGCAATCTAACCTCCTAACTTGACCTCACAACATTTATGGGCTTGCCTCCAGAAATTTCACAATCCATGAGGAAAAGCCATCATTGATGATTTGAATTGTGTAACCTAGATTGGAAATTTTGTCTTAAGTTCAAAAACTGCGAAGTCATGGAAGGCAACCTAACATTGAGCCTATACATTATGCAATCCATCACTGAGCTCAAAAATTGTGCAGTGCACTAAGCCAAAAAATTTCCTAGTTCCCCTGAATTACGCAATCATTCTTGGCAATGTGCATGACAAGTTTCTAGAAAAAGAAGAAATTAGAAAAGCCAAAAAAACCAAAATAAAATGTTATAAAATAGGGATTCATCATTAGTTTCCCAAATCTTGCACAAGCCTACTTTTAGAAGTTTCCGCCAAGTGTCACTTTTTCCTTGATTTTAGGCATGTGTGTCATAAACCCTAATTCACTTAAATTTATTCAATAGATGTCCCTAGAGCTCATTTTTACATTTAATCTTGGATCTCTAGCATTCCCGAGGAGATCAAGGAACCTTCAGTGGAGTTGTTGTCTCTTTTCTGGGTGAGTTTTACTTTTGTTGTCTTTTGCTACTTTTTATGTCGCTTTTTGTCATTTCGCTTCTATGAGTCTTATTTTTCTTGTTTCTCTTCATAGTTTCTGGTATTTTAACTTGTATTAGCTTGTAGAAGTGTTGTTTTAGTTTGTCTCTTTCATTTCATATGTGTCACATTGATTTTCTTGTTTTTCACGCCAACGATCGTTGTTTCAACGACTCTCCTCACACATTTGTTTTTCCTTTCATTCATTAAGTTTTGGCACATGATTCACATTGATTCATCGATACTTAGTCTGATCTGTACTAAAAATCACATCATCATTTAGATTTATAGGTTTCCCACACTTGCACTGGGAAAATGCACACTTTCCTTGGCCAAATTTCACATTGCCCAGCTAGACATTGCAGAATTCAGAAGCTCAAGCTAAGGCTTGGCCTCTGAGACTATACAATGTGCATTACAGGATGGCCCAAATGCACATTGCATAGTTCCATGGCTCAGTTTGTCCCTTGTCCACTAAGACTGTGTAATGTGCAATCTCTTCCAATCACTGCCCAAGTTGGACTATGCATTGCACAATCTCAAGCCTCAAGCTCCACCGTGGTTACTAGGACTACACAATGTGTAGTTCCCATTACCAATCTTCCTCACTTGCTGTAACACCCTCCTCCCACATCTACCCAAGTAGCCAACCAACCAGGGTAAACATGTCACGAGAGGCTTCTATGATTAGATTGAACTTGCTATGTGACCTTAAGGAATTGGAATTGATGGGAACACAACATACAAACCTTTCAAATCAGCTGCAGTAATCCAAGGAACCATCCCAACCACTCAAGTAGCTAGCTGTTGGGTCCCAGTGAGGTTTTAGGCCACTCGACCCTCGAACGCTCCCATGATATGGACCTGACAGTGTCGAGGGGGCTTTGAAAGCTCTCATGCCAATGCATGCTAGTGTCTAGGGACTATTTTTCCGAGTGTTGTGCCAGCATCCCTGAGATTTGAGCCACTTTTTTAGGCCTAGAGACTAGGTCATTGCCCATAATTGAATGACACTTTCAGAACAAAGAGATAGTAAGGAAACAATGATGCTAATGTAAATACTTGAACAAGCCCTTAACTAGACACCTACTAGCCATGGCAGGTGTTTCTTCAAACATATCATGAATATGTAATCTATAGGTGTGTTGAAGCCTCATATTTATACTGCTCCAACATGGGGGATAACAACCCAGTCTGGACCTTAAATACAACTCCTTTTCCATTTGAAGTGGTGGCTCCGACTGGGGATGATGGGACCAGTTTCCCAATGTGACTTTTAAAATGAGAGTGGGTGGTTTTCCAGTGATTGTAGTAAGAATAATGATAACTAAATGGACTATTCTATCATGCAAATCTATAGCTAACTTAATCTAATATCAACTTGGGTATTATGTGTGATATGCGATCTAAAAAGATATCTGTTTGACATGTGATAATAAAGATAAATCATGCACAAAAAGATATGATAACGTGTAAATATAATCTCTTTGACTAAATAGTTAGTCAAAGAAATATATAAACTATATCACATATATATGATGATTATATATGAAAATAAACACTTTCAGCTAGGCATCATACAATAGTGCAATTAATGCATAAAAGAAAGAACACATTCCATATACAATTCATGAAAACAAAATGTTATCATTACTTAAACACAAACAAAACTATTCATACAAGATAAAAGTACCATATGTGTGAGGTTCTTCTCATTTGACTAATGACATAGATGGACTCCTTTCTCCAAATCAAATTGTTCTCCACATATACAATAGTGCATCAACAAAGGAAAGTCTCATATTTAAAAGAAACAATCATGTTCCATAATTTCATCAAGGCATTCACAAACTTACAGAAGTGCATTCTTTGCAAATGTTTTTGATAAAATTATGGACACTCCTCTAAATGCATGAGAAGGGTATAAATATGATTCTAACTAATGTTCAAAAATACATTATACAAAAATTTGAGGAGATTTCAAACAAGCTTCCTTCTAACTAGCAACTAACTCTAAAAATACAAGTGACTGGATGAGAAAAGGTTATAAAGATGATTTACCGTCTGCTAGCTTCTCCCTTAGATTGCATATATCGGACATCAGTTTCACTTGAGGAGGTGCCCCAAACTACGTTACGACATGTCCTGTGAAGATACCATCTGTGAGAGGTGGCAACATCCTTTAAGTTGAATGGAGTGAGCAATTGAGCATCATGATTTGGCTGTGAGGCTTGACAAGTTATTGCCAATATGCCTCCCAGTCAGCCTTTGACAACTTTGTGATCGCTTCCCTTTGGGTTTTCACCTTTTCCTTCCAGTTTTATCCAATTCTTTTAAATCTGGAAGTGCCTTTGGATTACACTCTTTCATCAAGTTGGTAGTGTTAAAAGTGTAATTCACTGCTTTTATTATGTTCTTTGCCACTGCTAACTCTACCGTTTGATTCACGCATCCCAATATGTGAACAAAATGTTGTTACGTGTCTCCTCAATCTCGGGCAGATTAGATCTCCTTTCTTCTTCAATTTCTCGCCATTCAATGAATTTAGAGATCTTTGTATTTAAATAATTAAATTCAATTCTATAGTCAATCGCCATATCCGTGAATTGATTATTGGTGATCAGATAAGGAGTGACATGCGACATTCTTTGGCAAAATAAATCTTTTTGTTTTGATAGAAGGGAATTTAGCTCTAGTGCTTCTTTGATGAATTAATCAACAGTAGGGGCATCTTCATATTTTTACATGGCTTCTTGAAATTCTTGAACTTGCATGTTCTTCGTAGAAATGTCTGCTTCATGGCTTATCTTTAACACTTCCATATTCTGCTGCAATTGAGCGATTTGTTCAGCAACATGTTGGTTCACATTTTCTCTTTCAATTTGCAGTTGTTGCTCGAGCTGCACTATCTTCTCTTCCCTATCCATGGTGGTTGTAGCATATGCCCCTGTAAACTGCGACTGTCTTGTTAAATTTTCCGCAATATTGGAAGGGATATCCTTCCAGACTATGTCCATTGCCTCATTCCCAGCTGGGATCTTGGGTGTTTCCACCCTCCTTCTTTTTCTGTGTCTTCTCACTACAACCTTGTGAAGTGGGATGTAGAACACATCTAAAGGAGGAATTTCAGTCACATTTAGGATAATTTCCGATGTTGGCAATGCAGGAATGATTTATGTATGCTGCGAACTAGTCCCTTGCTCATCCATCGACTTAGACTCCCAAGTTGTCGGAGTTTGTAGAGGAGTGTGATATTCCATTGTTTCCTGGGCATCTGTTTTCTTAGGAGTGTCTTGTAGTTTCTTATTGAATTGGTCCCACTCCTGCTCTAGATTGTTTCTTTTGATCTCGAAACCAATATCTTTAGTTAGGTTACTTATGACCTACTTTTCAACTGATCTCTTGCTAGATTCTGTTGCATTCTCAGTGTCCTATGCTTTCCCTATATCCTATGCTTTCCTTGTATCCACTTGAGACTCTATGCGAGAATATGGACCCTAATTGTTGATAGTTACACTGGGTGTAGGTTTTTCTTCGGCTCATAGAAAATGCAATGGAATTATTTCAAGCCTTCGATTTCTAGATTCCTGAAGCTTTTCAAAATCTTCAGGACTTAAATTGGACTTCTCCCAATCGAACTCTTGTTTGAATGATTCAATTGATTGCAAAAGATCTTCGAAATCACTAGCCTCATGAATAAAGGCCTTAATATTTACTGCTGTAGTAATATTATGTGCTATCTTTCTAGGGTCAAATTGCCTATTTGGCAGAGTATGGAGCTTGAGGCTCTCTAGGCTTAGTGATTCCTTGGTTGCATGGTTGAAATTTTCTAATGAAAAAGAACCACATTGATTGGGAAAGGATGGCCATAAAGACTTCTTGTTATCTTTTAGGGTCTTGGTCAAGCCTTTACCCATAGTCTACTGAGCTATTTCTCTTGCTAGTAGCTTATCAGAGACATACAAAGGGATTACATGTGGGTTCGCTGTACTGCCAAAAACTTTGATATACATAAACAATTCTTCAACAAAATACTTGCCTACTATGAGAAGTTCTATAGCGGCTTCTTTAGAAAACCCAGGGGCTTTCTTATTAAAAATTAATTGATGCAATGGTAAAATAACAACATGGCATACTTTATAAAAATGGGGTATATAATGGGATTCCAAAATCTATTTATGGCTGAGATGGATCGGGTAGGGGTCCTGCAAAGTCCATTTCCAACCCATGATTGGAAATTTAGTGTAGAAATAGATGGCATCCATGATATAGACACTAAAATAAAATGGAGGAAGCTTTTGTGTGGAGCAGGATCTCTTCTAACGATAATCAGAGATGGCAGTGGCTAGGTTATTAGATAGGATAGTGACCTAATTAATTATGTGGGAATTAACACAAGCATCATTTAAAGGAATCCATTCTATGGAAAACTTTCTATTATTAGGTAATCCATATAACCTACATAACGTAGAAGCTACATAGTTGTAGGGGTTTTCCAAAGAAGCTATGGGATACATACATGTTTTATCATATTTGAACTTGTTATCTAGTACCCTCCAGCCTTGAATGATCTTGAAAGGTTATTCATTTTTATTTGTGAAGATGGCCAAGTATGAATTGTCATATATGTCGTGAGGATCAAGTATATGATACATTTTCTTAAGGTCTTCAGCTTTGAATGAACCCATTAGCTCCATCTTTAAGTTCTTGAATTTCCTATCTTCAATACTGAGATTTTCCACCACCCATCTAATCATATCAGTGTATGGGACTATTTGTGCTCTTGCTCCTATTCTGTGAAGGAAGGAACAAGCATCATATTTGAATTGGACCCCCAAAGGTTTTATTGAGTCAGTCGTTTCCTTTA
Organism: Pinus taeda; assembly: GCA_000404065.3. Classification (NCBI taxonomy): domain Eukaryota; kingdom Viridiplantae; phylum Streptophyta; class Pinopsida; order Pinales; family Pinaceae; genus Pinus; species Pinus taeda. The sequence continues at coordinate 31,216 of APFE031139019.1, read as the reverse complement.
TGATAGTAATTTTAGGATGCTCATCTTCAATCCTATTGTATATGAGTTCCCATGCTGTCGCTCCTCCATCGGCACTGCAAACTGTGTTAGCAAATATAAGCGACATCTCTGATAGCTCAGGCTCTGTAATGCTCTGCTTCTTCTACTTTTGCATCATCTTTCACAATGACATCTCCTTTGAAGCTTTCCTAAAATGAAAGAGATATATTAGTGCACACAATGGAGGGAAATTATGGCAGACAGTTCTTTGAAATGAATTGGAATTGTGGGAAGATTTTACATGAGATTTTAGTGTTAAATAGCAATAACTTAAAAACATCAATTCCTCTCCTCGAGCTGCTAAACAATAATTACTCTGTCAAACCACTCATTATTACATTAAAACTCAATAAATTCTCCATGTTTCATGCTTTATTAGCACATCACAACTTTCAAACGTTGTTATATAATGTTATTTGGAGTTAATTCGAAATGCGATTGTGATAATCACAACATCGCATTTTGCAAATTCTTAAGGGGTGACACAATGGAATGTTGTATTGATTTATGATTTCTGAGGTGCAATCTCATGATATTAAAGTGTGGTGATCGGAAAATTATAGTGGGAACCTCGTCGCATATTGCATTCCAGGATTTTCAGTGGAGTGTCAAAAATTGTTACATGGAAAATTGCGAGATGCGATTTGCAATAAGAGCTTTAGGCATGAGTTCCTTTTTGAAGGCGTTGTAGCAGCTACAACCACCCTCCAAAATTTTGGCCTGCATCAATTTCAGAGCCTCCTATGAAGAGTTTCACTTGATGACTGTACACACTCGGGTTCACTCTGTGATCTCGTGTGAGTCTTTACATTCACCCTGCTTGTTTATTCCACTCAAGTCTCTACATGTTGATGTCTGAGTCATGCTTGTGACCGTGTTCTCATTATGCTCAAAGTCTTTGATTCATATGTGTTTTTCGTGTTTACCATGAAAACATCTGTCGCACTCACACACGGAGTCAAAATCATTGTCGCGCAAGCATTATCACGATCATGAAGGATTAATCATGAGTGTCGTGCTTGTCGCTTGCACCGTTAGTCAGTCATGTTGAACATGTGTGTCTAGATAGTTCGGTCGTTTCGTCATCAAGTCATGTGAGTGTGTGTTCATATGATCACCTATGCATATTTCTATTGTTCACACACTTAGTCATTTTTTATGTAGTTCTGATGACCAAACTCCTCACTGATAGTATAACCATTACCCTCCTTTCGACTTGATCGACTGTTAACTAGAAAAATGCAAAAGAACCAGGTTAGTTCCTTCAAGAAGCGCTGCCCACAAGAAACTCAAGCAACACTCATGCTCGCCACCCAGACAGTCGACCAACTTCTCATCTCAGAAATTACATAGTGCTCACGAGTATGCCTCCAACTACCCATCAGTCAGTTCATCATAGAAACTGTGCATAGATGATAAGAAGGCCAACCTTCTAGCCTTAGCACAGTTTTCCCAGCTAACAGCTCCAAGTAGAAAACTGCTTGTTCCCTCTAGGAATTGCACAGCTTCTGCTGTTAGTGACCCCAACAGCCAACTGGCAGTTCCCTTTGGGAATTGCGTAAGTCTAGTTGCTAGTGACACTCGTAGCCAACTGGCAGTTTCCTTTGGGAATTGCGCATGTCTGGCTTCTAGTGACCCCAACAACCAACTGGTAGTTCCCTCTAGGAATTGCACATTTTTGGCTGCCAGTGACGCCAATAGCCAACAACAGTTCCCTTTGGGAAATATGAAAGCCTGGCTGCTAGTGACACCAATATCCAACTTGCATTTCCCTTTGGGAATTGTGCAATTCTGGCTGCCAGTGACCCCAATAGCCAATTGGCAGTTCCCTCTAAGAATTTCATAGTTCTGGCTGCCAGTCTCCCGAGCAGTTCCCTAGAAAAACTACACAATCCCTGTTTGTTGACCCTTCATGCAGCCCCACCCGTTCCTCTAGAAAATTACGCAAATCTGGCTGTCTAGCCTGTGCTGACTGTTTGTTCCAGAAAATGCGTAGAGCATGACTACCTTGCCCTCCTGTAGCTCGAACTGTCCCTCCCAAAAGTTGTGCAATTTTTCCTCCCGGCTAAGCCACACCTTGTAGATGATCACTGTCAACTCAGATTGTATGTCTCCAGCCCTCAGTGACACTTGCGCAGTTTTCACAACAATTTCTCGGAGCCATCATCTCGCATCATAGCCCTGCTGCCTCTCCCGGTCACCTTCATTCCAATGATCATGTGTCATGGTAGACTAGGAGGTTTTGGATTTGATTTCGTCTCATCATGAGTGACTGTAGGTACAGGTACACCAACAAACATGTCAAGACGACAAACGAGATTAATGAAGGGAGCACATGCAGATGGACAGTTTCACCAATAGATGAATGAATGAAGCATGTGAAGTGGACAAACGTGATGAACATGCACCTTCGTGAACAAGTGAGCATGTAAAGGCTTCTTACATGAAAGCAAGGAACAACATGCTAGAGCTTCATCAAGCGAATGAAGGACCATCGATGACTCCGCGCACTTCTCCATGCGGAGGTGAAGTTATGATACACCATGAAGACATCCATCACTTAGCAGCATTGTAGCTCAACATGCACTCTAGCAGTAGCATGAATGTACCAACATTTTCATGTTAAGTCATGTCGAGTCAAGTCATGAGTCATGTTGCCCACATCTCCACTATGGGCTTGTTTTCAATCAATGTGATGTAATGTGGAAGTCTAAGAGACCCACTTGCTAAATATAGAGTCATGTAAGTTAGAAATTCATGGAAGTTGAATAGTCATGAGGGTAGTCAAACAGCCACAAGGGTCAGTTCACCCTTGGCTATAAATACCCCCCTCATTTGTACATGAAAGGACTTTTCACCTCAGCTCCTCCCACATAGCCAAGAGAATCTATAATATTTTATTTAAGGAGTATGTAGTGGCTCTAATGCCACGCTGATGGGGTTAGTGATGTATGATGTAAGGATGTGTATTGGAACTTTATCTTAATTTAGAAGCCTATCAACAGGCCATCATGTTTCACACAAGTATTGTATTTGTTGTAAGACTGATATTTAACACTTGTAATGCATGTTGCTTTAACCATGTGTTCTATATCTAAATTGATTCATTTGTTGTAATGCATAATCTATTAATGGAAATGTGTTGTATATGCTGTTAATGTTGTCCCGTCTGTGTCGACTACTCTTCTAGATAACAGACAGACCTTTCACATGAACCTTGCTGTAACAATTGTTGCACTCATCTCGAACTGATCTGTGAGTGTTGTACATGTTACGTTATCTTGTATGTTGTGATTTCCACATCCGAGTGGACTGCTCCATCGGAAGCTGTGTATTTCCTTTGTGTTGTGTGTTCTTAGCTAAGTTGGGACTGATCCCTTTCAACCTGGAACTCATCTTCACCTTTTTCCCCTCACAATGAAAGAACCATTGACACAAGTACACTTACACTCACTAGGCACGTGAACCTCACTTCTCGAAGACAAAGTGAACCACTCTCCTGTGCTAACAAGAAAAAGTTCAGGCAAATCCTTAAGACAATGGAAACTGAGCCATCATACTAGATGGGACTCCCACACCAAATGGTGTGAGGTCTAGTTGGGAATTCATACTAGGGTGATCCCCTGAATGTTGGCAGTTCCAACACCATCAACATTTCTAGTGCTAGAAGGAGGGAAACCTGTTGTACATGGCTGAAATTCCCCTCACACTCACTCATCAAACATTTGGCTAAGGCAGTTACTCGCACTCCCTCTCTCTTGAGTCAACATTTGGTTACTCCTCACCTCCTAGAATTGAACACGAGATTTCGTATCAACACCTTCACTTTGTCTGTCCCATCACTCACCAGTTCGCGAAAGCAGTCAGACTGATCTCAGGCATATAGTACCTTCCACATGCATCGAAGAAGCCAAAATCCACTCCCATAGGGGTTGTCGTATCATTGATAGAAGAACCAGTCCTTGCTACTCTTGAAGGTTTGGAAGAAGCTATTGAAGACGGAGAGGAACCTCTAATCTTCTTTGAAGACGAATAAGGAACTCTTGTGGTTTTAGGATCAAACTCCCGTATAGGAGGCGGATGGGAAGGCAGCAGAAGAAGTGGAGGTGGAGACGAACCGACTAACTCAGATCTAGAACCATTAGATTTCATAGGAGAAGAAGAAGAGGAAGAGGAAGAAGAGGACGAAGAGATGGTTGACCCAAATCTTGAATGGATGAATCAGGGACCATTGGATCTCCTGGATGTTCTGCACAAGATGCTGAAGTGAGAGGAGAGAATGAACATCAAGTTTAACCCTGACAGTGCGGTGAAGGTAGAAGACCACTTGGACAACTTCTACCTGTAGCTGCAGACCCTTGAGGTACATTATGACAATGTAGCATGTAGATTGTTTCCATGTACCTTGGAAAACTGGGGAGGTGCTTGGTATCACAACCTTCGACCCAAATCTATACAGAACTAGGGTTTTTTCAAACTTATGTTCCTTGAAAAGTTTGTTGATGATAAGACTTAAACCATGCTACTTAAAGAATTGGGAAGCCTTAAGATGGAGGGAAAAGAGAAAGTGAAAGATTTCAGTTAGAGTTTTACACGTATCTTGAACAAGTTTGTAGCAGACACTAAACCTCATAACTCCATTGTTGTCGACTATTGCACATCTTCATTGCCAACCACCATTGTGCAATTTGTCAAGTGAGTTGCGAAGGCAACACTGTTAGCAAGCTACGAAGAGGCTATTGCTGCCGAGAAAAACTTGTGCGCCATTAGAGTCATCAAGGATGAAGAATCAACGAAAGAATCCAAGTATGTGAGTAGAAATCCCCAAGAAATGATGAGCAAAGGTAGAGACAAGGAAGAAATTGACATTGAGACCCTCACTCACCTTGTCAAGAACTTGACCACCAAAATGTCTGAACTCAAGAAACGAGAGACGGACACATTCGCGAATAGTCATTCGCCGAGATAGAGACAAGCAAGCAGTTCATCAACCGGCTCATCAAGAAACAATCAGTTTGGTTCCAAATTTGTGCAAAATCCTATGTTCCAACTCGATCAATGTGTTAATCCTAAGTACTGTTCCTTCCATGAAGAATTTCACCCCGAGAACTCTTGTTCAAATTGGAAGCAAGTTGTTACCTCTATCTGTACTCATACAGTTGATGCAGATGGCAACATACAGGAGAAACTGGAAGACACTGATGATAACGAAGAGGTTGCACATGATGACATACCATGTTCTGGGCATGTGGTGAATGCATATCAGTGCTCACAAGTAGTCTCGAAGATGAACACCGAGAAGAAGCCCCAAAATAAAAATGAACATTACAATATTAGGAGTAAAGGACCTCCCCCAAAACATGAGGAGATGCAAGAGAAAGTGAGACAACTGATAAAGAAGGTCGATCCACCAACTGCCTCAAAGAAACAAGCAAAAGCAAGTTCGGGTAGACAGCGGTGGATAAGAACACATTTGTGAGAAGCAAGTTGTAGAACAATCCTCCAAACAACAAAATCATCTGTTCCACCCCGGACACCTCAGTGAGTTTACCACCTTTGTATTACAACATAATCAATGACATGAAGAAAATTTGAGTGAAATTAGTTTGTTCAAGTTAGCCAAAGTCCAGAGCTAGCGAGATATCCTATTGTACACATTGGGACAAACAGAAATAGACAACATGATCTCTACTAACAAGGGAGCATGCACACCTCTTAGATCACTATCCATTGTGCTCAATATGCTCTAGATGGAAGAAGAAAACTCAGGTTTTCCCCGATTCCTACTTTCATTTGAAGTTTTCAACTACAATGTCCACAACTGTTTGGTTGATTCTGGTACGGTATCTAATGTCATGCCTCTCTCCATTGCTAAGAAGATTAATGCACGATGGAGTGAAACATTTGTGAGAATCATCCAACTTGATATAACATCAGTACCAAGCATTGGTGAACTACAAGATGTAATCATATGAATATCTCATGATAGTCGAGTCCACCAGTGCATCAACATAGTTGTTGTGGACATACCAAAAGCACATGGTCTGTTGCTTACCAGAGACTGGACCAGCAAGCTAGATGGATACTTTGCTATAGACTGGTCTCACCTATGGCTTCCATACAATGGAAGATGCAACCGAATCGGGTGTTATCCAAGTGGTATATGAAACACAATGTCACTCACCTTGATAGCGAAAATGAACCATTGGCCTTTCCAAAACTCATGTTTGGCAACTTCCTCTTGGAAAATACATTGGAGTGTTACCCTGCACGACCTACTTCAACATCATTAGATAAGAAGTTGGGACTCCTTCCTCCCCCAAGTGATGATAATGAAACTTTTATATTTTCCATTTCAACTCATATATCCTCATTTTTGTTTGCGTAGACTGTTTCAACTTTACTTTTACATTTTACAATATTGGAGCTTTTACATTTGTTTGTGTTGTAATATTTTAACTTCCCTCTCTATAAGAGTTTCCCACTTTTTGACGCCTTTTTAAAAATACATCCACACCTTTTTGGTCCTCAACTATCCTGCCACACATTCAAGTGCATTAAGATTTGTTTTTTTACAAGAATGCAAACCTTTTTTGAAACTATCTTAACCATATCATAGATGTATAAACTTATTACATGTATTGTAATTTGAGACTTATCATAATTTCAAGGATCCAAACTATCCTTTTATAATATAATTTCTCTTTAATAAAATAACATTTTAAAATTTTGTATTTTTAATAATTTTATTACGTCTTCTCTTAGTCCTGTAGTTGCAATGTGTTTCGTCCCATACAATGGAGTAATTAGGTAGTTATTTTCATGGGCCCATACTAATTCACAAGTGAAAAATTGATTTGATTTAGAGTTTAATAAAATAAGTAGGATTTATACATGTTTACAATTTTGCATTGAATAAAATATTTCAGATAGTAAAATAAAATGGGATACAAAGTTGCAGTTTTCAATTAAAAACCTAAATTTGCAAAGGTGACTGAAACTATGAACAAGGTTTAATACGTGGTCAAACAATTATCAGCATTTCCTTCGATTAAAAACCTAAATTTATAAAGGTGAAATTAGAAAAAATAGAGAGAGGGAGAGAAAGATTGTTCACACAAGGCACAACACACTGTATTCATTGATCACATAAAAAATTTACATATATAAGAATTACATCATTGACTTCTAGATGATAAAATCCAAAGAAGGTGGATCTATGACTCATAGACAACTCACATAGATAGGGAAATAACTTTTTCTAGAATCACACCTAGAGACTCACAAAGACAACTAACTATAACTTGGAAGTCATGGAAGAATTAGTTTCAATACCCTCCCTTAATGCTTACATGACAAAACTAGAAAGTAGACATTACAACAATGAATAAATATTTGTCAAATCTTTCTGGTATGGTCATTACTAGCGCTCATATCCACTCTGAAATATCTCTATTTCCTCTCTTTTCTTCGCTACACATTCGAGCTTCCCACTTGATCAATTTAAGACATAACCAATTTAGACCATTGTTGACGTGCTTTGTAGAATTGACGCCTCTCAACCTTCTGGAGTGCAATGGGTCAATCTCGATATTGAACCATCCTATAGAACTATCACCATCTACGGAATCCACGACACTCCGTAGCCTTCATTAGTTATCTAGGATAGGATTCTAGATACATAATGTCTTCAACAGACGCTCCCAGAGCATGATGGGTCACACCAGCTTGACCTTATTAAGAACTACCTGTGACCAATGCTCTTGGAGCATGACGGGTCACATTAGTCCATTAAATAATTGGGTTGTTCTTTGTTTCTGCATCACATGATTCTGGCAAATAAAATAGAACTATCCCTTAAAACAACACTATATTTTTTTGAAATAGTATAAGTAAGCCACCATCATGAAAACATATCTTAAAATCTAAATGATATTTCTCCACAGAAATAGCCCAAATAACCCAAAGAATGAAGCTTTACAAATACTTTCCTGGCTAATACACAAAGAACAATTCAACCCCACATTCCATTCCATCGTGATCCATGCAAAACATAATCTTCTCAGAATAAGGAAATGATTTGAATGTTGAATCTACACTGCCACAATTTCTTTGACATATGAATAAAAGAAACACCATAAAAAGTTGCCAAGAGAGGATTCCATCATGTTTTCACTGCGCTAAATCTCGTGCGCTTTACAACTTGCCACAAATGCACACTAGATAGACAATAGTGGAAACTATGGTTAAACACTGCTCCAAACAAGCTCACATAATGTGCAATTGTGGTTAAACACTTCTGATAGGTCAGAGGTTTAATTCTCTTAACACTCTACACTTTTGATAGGTCAGAGGTTTAATTCTCTTAACACTCGAGGTCTAGTAAAATATTTCATAGAAGTAGCAATCACCAATCTTAGGAAAATATATTAAGATGATTTATGAATGGTTCAATGCAGTCATGTAAGATATTGGGGTAACTAAGGGAGCAACCTTTGCATGAGACTTGTTCATTTATGTTCTAAGATGTGTTTTGTTAGTTTGAAGAGGTGATTTAATGAGGTCATAGTCATGAAGTACATTGTGACAAACATTTCCCATTAATGATTTCAACCCCAACATTTTCTAAAATACCCTAATTGCTAAATAGGGAATAAAATAGAGTGTGTTTGGAGAATGTGGGAAGGAATTAGTGGATTAGAAAAAAAACAATCCTAAAGATGAATTGAAGAGAGATTCCTAGATTGAGGGAGAAAGCTAATTTGATTCCAAAATAGAAAACATAAACATTAACTTGATTGTTAGTAATTATGTTAAAATTCCAAATATAAATGTTTACCATATTTACTCCAAACTGATAAAAGCAATAAATCTTCTTATTAAATTAATATTTATAATTTCTGTTTCTTATAAAAAATTAAATGTTCAATTTTTTTAATCATTTTTTATTACAAAAAATAATAAATCTATCTCTTTATATGTGTATATATATATGGGGTTGGTTAAAATAAATTTTTCATCAATATTTATTAATGGATTAACAATCTTTCATATTTTTTTTAATAGTGAGTATATATGTCCAAAAATCATTTTTAATTTTTAATTTATTTATATATAAACATGGTAAAACCATAAAATTTAAAAATATAACTTTCCTTAATATAGATTTTTAATTTTGTATTTCTTTCTAATAGAGATTTGATAATTAAAATGCCTATAAAAAATAATGCAAGAATGTCAAAATATGCTTCTTGGAAGACCATTTTTTTGGTGAATCTTCTAAGAATTTATTGCCTTAGGTAAAAAAACCCAAACCTGATTTGATCGTGGTATTGTTATAATTTTTTAAAAAAACTTATTACATAACATAATGGTGAAAAGAAAAACACATCCATAATTTCCATTTGAGAAAATAAAATATAAAACTAAATATATAATTATGATTACTATGTTTTTCCACAGGAAAAAAGTGAACAATCTATTAAAAATAGAAAGTTACAAAGCAAATGCTGAGCATTTCTGAAAGACTCGTTTTTCGCCTTATAATAGGGAGAAAGAAAATTCTCAACTCGTTGAAAATACATGCATATGGCGTATTTACACACGAGTCTCACCATCAAAACAAGCAAAACGACCCGTCCTGTCCATGCACACCTCCCTGGATCCAAAAGAGGATAACACGCAGAAGAGATATGATAAAAGACAAAAGCTGAGAGTCCGAAAAAACAGCGAGGCAAACAACATCCTCTGAGAATCCACAATAAGCACTAGAAGGATTCTTGAACACAAAAAAATGTTGAGATTACACAGCGGGCCCGGGCCTTCTTTTTAAAGGAAAACAACCCAGGAGACCTGATGAAGTTCTTCAAAAAATGTAGCAAAAACAAAAAGAATCCATTTCAAATTATGTATAAAACACAATAACAATTTTTTGAAAAACAAAAGCTTAAACAAAAATGGGCTGTTCAAGTGGTAGAATCACCCCATTTTCTTCCTCCAAAACTGTCCATGACCCCACATCTTGTTCAACACCCTCTTTAGAAAGGCGATCAGCTTCATAGTTCCTTTCCCTGTAGATATGGCAAAGAGAAATCTCCATGAAACGACATTTAAGACGAGAAACTTCTTTAAGCAGAGGAAGCAAGATGAAATTTCTGCAGTGTTGAGTCCCATTAAACCATTTCACAATGTTCATTGAATCCCCAAAAATCTAGACTTCTCTCTCATTCCTAAGGATAAGCCAACATAGAAGGAAGTGTAAGGCTTTCAATTTAGCAAAGTTATTGGAACCCTGACCAAGACCAATAGATGCTTTAACAATATTTCCTTTGATAAATGTATAATCAGGCCAGCCCCGCAACATCCATTAATGTGAGAGGCCCCGTCAAAATAAGCCCACGGAATTGAATATCTAATAGATTCTTGACGAACAGCTCTGGTAGTAGGAGGAGCTTGCAGAACATGGCTCCTTCTGTAGCCAGTCTTCCAATTGGGAAGATAGAATCCTTAAAAATGACCTGATTCCTGGCAAGCCAAGTTCCCCAAGTTATGAGAAGCGGAATGGATCTCTCTCTATCATTTGTAGCTTCATTCCACCACCTTTGTGAAGCTTCCAAGGCTCGCTGCCCTTCCCATCTAAAAGGAATTTTGAGCAACCTTAACATTTCAACCAATAGGCTAGTGTTAAAAGGGCATAAAAAGAACAGGTGTTGTACTGTTTCGTTACTATCTTTACAGAGGGGGCACCAACCAGGACCAATCCTTCCTCTTCTTTGAAGAAAATCCCAAGTAGGAACTTTCTGTAGCATGACACACTAGAAGAACAATCTTGTTTTAGATGGCCCTTTTAACTTCCAAAGCGGTTTAACCCACCAAACTGGATTTTCACACCCATTTTGAGCCATCAACCATTTGTACCCCATCTTTGGAGAGTAAAGCCCATTCTGGACAAAGACCCATCTAAGTTCATCCAGAGAGTCAGAGAGCTTGACTGGTGACTTGAGTAGGTCCCTTCTATACAAGTCCCATTCCTCCAGCCATTCTTCATCCAAATGTAAATCTCTTCCCTGAATCCACCCTTGACTCCATATGGTGGAAACCCGGGGATCAGCCACCTGATTTAAAGTGTAGATTCCCCTATCTTTTAAAGCCGAAAATAGCCCCTGAGATAGAGAAAAACTCTCGGTACATCCTATCCAGGGGTCTCTACCCAGCTTGATCTGAGTTCCATCCCCCACACTCCAAGCCAAACCCTTCTCTATAACTTTGACAGAAGAGACCACAACTTTGCAAACCACCGAGGAGTTTTTGGAAGTATTTTGCAGCAATTTGATCCAATCTAGTGTTGATAGAGGATCAATATATTTTCTTTTAGAAACAGAGGTCCACAGGTTCTCAAAAGAAATGAGCCTCTAGGCAAGCTTTGCTGCTAAATATGGGGAGAAGCAAGCAAGATTTTTTATACCCCAGCCTTCCCACTCTTTAGGACGTGCCACTTTATCCCAAGCAATCCAAGGGGTTACTTTCTCTGACTTGGAGCCCGCCCACAGAAACTTGCTGCATAATTTGTTGATTGAGGATAAGATTCCTTTGGGAACCCATGTCAGACTAGCCTAATAGACTGGAATTTCCATCAGAATAGATTTTATTAACACTAGCCTACCAATCCTGGAAAGCCACTTGAAACTCCAATATTTCAGTTTGGATTCGATTTTAGCAAGGATCAATTTCCAATCATTGATCCTGTAATTACCAGGCTTTAGAAAGAACCCCAAGTATTTAAAATTATCCTCCAAAGATTTGACTTCAAAAATTAGGACCAACTCCACTCTACGCACCAACTCTCTGGACAAACCTGAGCATGCGAGTGTGGATTTTCTCTCATTTATGCAGAGACCAATAGCCTTCAGGAAAAGGTCCAAGATCCTCTTGAGCGTCCTACAGTCCTCGAGACTTCCATTGCTGAACAGAGTTATGTCATCCTCGAAAAGGAGGTGAGTGACCCAAAAATTATCAGCTACTTCAATACCTTTGAGAGTCCCCTGTCTTTTTGCATCATGAATCATAAGACTGATGCCATCTGCTGCCAACAAAAACAAAAGGGGAAAGAGAGGGCAACCTTGACGTAGGCCACATTCAGGACTAAAAAAAATCGAGGCCACTCCGCTGATCAAGACAACTATGGAAGATGAAGAAACACAACTCATAACCCATCTCACAAAATCATACCTGAATCCCAGATGATTTAACAGAAGCCTAAGGTACATCCAGCTCATTTTGTCATAAGCCTTTAACAAATCAATTTTCACAATGGCTCCTTTTTTTCCCAATTTTTAGACTATGAAGAGTTTCTTGAGCAACCCCTACTGCTTCATGTATTTGTCTGCCATCGAGAAAACCAAATTGCTCAAGGGAAATGTTCAGGGAGGGGAAAGGTTTTAGCCTAGAGGCAATAACTTTTCCAATAATTTTGTATACACAAATGCACAGGAGATCAAATTTGGGAATGAGGGCTAGAAAGGTGGCATTGAAGGGATGATAGATTGATCCTGTATGCTTGGAATCTTCCACAACTGCCACTAACTCATCTTGAATGAATTCAAAGAAGTGTTGGAAAAATTCGACAGTCCAGCCATCCGAGTGAGGGCTTTTGTCCTTTTGCATTGTTTTGAGAATGTCTTCTACCTCCTCCTTAGAAACAGTTTCCATGATGGAGTCATTTCCTTCCTCCTCTATGAACCTTGGAAATAACTGGGCGACTCTTATAACTTCTACAATAGAAACTTCCTCTGGTGCTTTGAAGAGATTCTTGAAATAATTGACCCCTAATAAGGCCAACTCTTCAAAAGAGAGAGCCAGTTCACCATTGGCTTTCTTCATTTCCCAGATTGTATTAGAGTTTTTCCTTCCTTTAGCATAATTATGAAAAAATTTGGTGTTATCGTCCCCTGCCTGCAACCAGATCTCTCTACTTTTTAAGCGCCAACTTTCCTCCCTGAGCTGGAGGATTCTCCTCCTTTCCATCTCCAACTCTTGAAGTCTAGCTTGAGATTCTACTGTTCCATAGCCATTACCGCCTGGGTCTTCAAGGAGGGCAATCTCAGAGTTAATATTTTCCAGGGTCTCTTCTTCCTTTAGTTTCTTGTGGAGGGCCCAATGCTTAGAAGCGACCTTCATCCTTTTTAAATTATCCATAAAAACCTTGCTATGAATCTCGTCTTCATTGAGATCATCTTTCTTCCAAGTGTTATGGAAGAGGCTAATAAAAGATTCATCCGAGAGCCAAGAGGCATCAAATTTAAAGGGAGTGCCTAGTCTAGTGAAAACTCCCTTCACTTCCAGAAAGACAGGGAAATGATCCGAGAGACCACCTTCCCCAACCCAATGTCTAAAAGCCTGTAAATTTTCTGCCAATGATTCATAGAGTAGCAATCAATCAAGTTTATTCCCAATCCATTCTTCTCCTATTCTTCGGTTCCTCCACGTCAAGCGCAACTTGAGCAGGGAGACATCCACCAGGAGATATGAGGCCAGTTTATTTAGAAAGAAATTAGAAAGGGGATCTGCCCTGGCTCTAACCCCCCAAGATTCTGTCATCCCCAAAGAAAAATTTAGATCTCCTCCAATTATAAGATTTGGGTGCGTCAAAAAAGATTTAGCGAATAAGGGGTTCCAGAACCTCTCCCGATCCAAAACAAGTCCATAGACATTTAGAATAAGAAAAGGGATGTCTAGTTCGTTGGAGTATAGTTCCACAGCCAAGACATTTTCTGATCCCCAAGAGGAGATCTCTCGAAGTGCCTTCACTTTGAAACCCAGTGCCACCCTTCTCGAATGTCCATTGGGATCTATGGCATGGAAGCTCCAGCCTGGAAGAAGCTTAACGAGGCATCCTGTAACATCTTCCCCCTTCCCCAGAGTTTCTTGGAGAAGAATAATATCAGGTTTGTTGGACCTGACCAGTTCCTTCAGAGCTAGCTTTTTGGCTAGACTAGCTAGACCCCTGCAATTGTAGGATAAGATGATCATAAAAAAATCTCAGGGGGTGGTCGCTTTGCTCTAAGCACCCCTAACAGAGAAATCTACTTCCTGTCAACAATATCGATAATAACCTTCAATCGTGCCTTCGACAGGTTAGATTTCCTTCCTCTTAGCTTCCTCGGGCTTGCTAACACCATGTCCAGCTCCAGACCTCCCACAACAAGCCCTTTCCCCTTTCTGTTGGCCAAAGGTCTAAGATTGTAGGGAGGTTCAGGGCTCCAGACAATAGGAGGGATAGATGAAACAACATCCATGGGAATAGAGGTCAACTTAGGAGAGGATGGAATGGTCATGATAACACTATCTAAAGAGGCTTGACCCTTCCTCAGGTCCGGCAGGTCATTCAAGAGCTGCCTGAAAGGACCAGACTCATCACAACATGACTGAGATAAAGTAATAGAAGTGCATAAGGAAAAGGAAGGGGATAGAAGCGAACTCGCCTGAGCTGCCCCTGCCTTTTCAGAGACTGCTGAGGGTCCCAGGAAGGTCATCGGGGTAGAGATAAACTCAATTGCTACAAACCCAACCTGTTCCTATTCTTCGTCCTCCACTTGCTCCGAAACCAACCCCTAAGCGTTTGCCTTAGGATCGCTCTCCTTGATCTGAGCCCCTTCTTCCTATGTGAACACCTCCTCATTTGCCTCCATATTTTTGCCACTTCTCCTTTATCTTCGGCGGTGACGGTGTTCAAGAGGACACTCCTGGGCTAGATGTCCATATTTATGGCAACGATTGCATCTGAAAGGGAGGTTTTCATAGTCCAGGGTCTGTAAAAACTCTAGAACTTGATACTTCAGGTTCATAGAATCCGCCAAACCTTCTCTGGGGTTTAAACTTACCAGAATACGAGCAACACTCCAATCATGTGTTTGTAGATAAGATATATTAATGTCGAGAAACTTCCTGAGGGTATTACCAATTGAAGTGAAGGCTGAGTCAGTCCATAATTGCATAGGGAGACCCGATAATTTGACCTAGACTGGAGACTCCACTATTTTTTCTTTCTTGGCATCAAACAGGGGCGTCCATCTTCTGAATAAAATTGGCCTCTTCCCGAAGCTCTAGTTCTTTTCTAGCACCCATTTGACATGCTCCTTTTGCCCAAACTGAATGCAAAACCAACCTCTCTCTAGATTCTTGATCTCTTCTGGCTGACTCGGTGCTTCTTTCCATTACGACTGAGCCCAAACCTTGATGTAGTCTACCGAGAACTTTCTTCCACGAACTCTGCCAACTAAAAAGGTTTCCAAGGCTTCCATCGCCTGATCTATACAAATATCCACTCCAAAAACGCAACTAGGGCGCTCCTCCTTTTTTCTGATAGGTTTGTTCTTTTTTCGCTTCCCACCCACAACCTCCTTCTTGGCTTCTCCCTCTCCTGAATTCTGATAGACAGGAGCATCTGCCTCTTCTGCCCCAAGCAACTCCTTTTGCCTTCCAACAGGGTCACTGTTGCCTTCATCGACCTCCACAACCGTCAATTTTACCCCAATGCTAGAGGTTGGGGCCAATGTTCGCACTTGTCCCTCTTCTCTGGATCCTTTCGACTCCCCTCCTGCCTCTTCGTTGGATGTAGACCTCGACAGGCTGTGGAACAACCCTTACAAAATAAGGTTTTCTACAGGGACCCTTTCGTGAGCGTCTTTTTTCAAACCCCCTTCTCCCACCGCCTCGTCAAGTAAACGTGAGTACGTTGCGCTATTCGAAAAGAAATGTCGCAGATTTTTCTCAGAAACATCACGACCCTAGCAAGCGAGAAGGTCTTCTAGCGTTGGTTCTATGTCGGCAGACTCACATTCCAAAACCATCTCCCGCTCTTCACATCGACCTACTTCTGTCGGCTTAGGAAAATCCTCTTCCCTAATTATGATTACTATGTTATGTTAAACCAATTCGCATATTTTTAATCGAAAATCGGAAAACCATTCTTCTAATCACAATTTCCTTTCCTTTATATTATGGCAACGCTTCATAATTTTCTTTATGTTATAGCAAAGCCTTTAAATTAAAAAAAGACATTTATAAAACACGGTAAATATTGAAATAAAAATGGAAAAGAAATTAAAAACATCATTGTCAAAACAGGAGTTTAATGAGGATTTACATTACCAATGTGCAAGTAACAAAAAATGCAAGAGAGCATATTACTCTTGACCTTGGAGGCAACCTCTTAGTAGATATTTTCCAACTTATATTTAATATTTAAACTTTTTAAACAAGAAGTTTAAATAATTAAGAAGCTTAAATTTTAATATCGATATTTATAAATAACGACATTATAATTTATAAATTTATATATACATTTAAAACAATCTAGACAACACAAATAAAATTTGTGACCAAACTTAAGCCAAAAATCCTCTCACAACATATAGGGCAAGTTGGATACTGTGCTGTGTGGAACCGCTGAACGCTACGATTTTTGACTGATTGATCATGGTACCTTCCTACCAATCTAAAACTCTGATATTTCTCCAAATATGTAAAAGTCTCTAAATATGCGAGAGCCACCAGTAGTCTTAGTCGTCGTCAATGTAGAGAGCGTATAAAGTTCCAATGAGCTACGACTTTCAAGCCCTAACTTGTCTCTGACAGCTTAACTGTTGAACACGAGCTACTAAATTACGCGGCTATGAATATTTTTTAGTCTATATTCTTACATTGCTTATCCGTTCAACATCAACCAATGAATTTCCACAGATAAATGCAGAATAGGAGCTACGAAATTACGCGACGACCAATATTTGTTTGTCTATATTCTTCCATTTTCTATGCGTTTGACATCAACTAATGAATTTCCATAAATAGGGATGGCTCAACCTATGTCTTTAATTTCCAGATATAGAGTTAGGCTCAATCTATGCCACAACAATTCTCTCGACTTTGACAATATGACTATGTTATATTTCTATTATAAGTTGTTATTAGATTTCCTTAAATACCTCTAACTTGTAATATACCTTTAACTTGTAATGGTTGATGGAGCATTTTCTTTTTTTGGTCAAATAAGAGTGGAGCTTTCAATTAACCGAAAAATATGATTATATATGGTACACGTTTTTACAAGTGTAAAGACCAGTAAAAGGCAGACCCGTTGATGAAAACAAACAACAGGGTTAACAATACCCTAAACACTACACAACAAAACAAATTTACCATTTTTTACCGAAAGACTAACTACGAATAAATTCCCGCCGTCAATCTGGTTCTTGATCCAGCGGTTGACACAACATCACTTCAGAAACTTGCGCACCCCTTAACCGTTTTCCGGACCCGATATAGTCAATGAACCATTGGTCTATAACAGTTCGGGTCCGCTCTTACCCTTAACCTTCCTCCACTTTGAAACCCGATATCCAATAAAAAAGCATCACACTGGAAACTTACGCACCACTTAATCGCATTCCGGACCTGAAATAGACAATGAACCTTTGGTCTATAAAAGTTCGTGTCCGATCTAAGCGCTAACCTCCCTCCAGTTTGAAACCCTATATCCAATCAAAAAGCAATGTGCCGGAAACTTGCGCACCACTTTACCACTTTCTGGACCCGATAAAGAAAATGAACCTTTAGTCTATAATTTTTGGGTCCACTCTTAGACTTAACCTCCCTCCACTTTAAAACCCGATATCCATTCAATGATCAGGGGCGTTTAAAACCTACGATCTGTGGCTATTCAACTAGCACACAGGCTACAAGTAGTTGAACCCCCGCAAAGGAAGGTGACATCAGCACAAAGAAATAAGATCGACGGTCAAGATTAAATGCGGCACTTCAATCAAGTTCAAGGACTTCTGCCTTCTCCTATTCCCACTACTCCCACTTATCTTTTCCACCAATTATGTTTGTTGATCTTCCATAATCTAACGACTCCTATGCATAATTACGCCACCTCTTTGTCCTTCTGTTCACTTTGTGTTTATGTTGTTCCTTCATCTTATCTCTTCATCCTTCTCTTCATTTTGAGTTGATGTCATTCCTTCATCTCCTATTGGTTTTCCTCCTGCCCATTCTTCATTGGTCTGGAGATTCACCATGTCTTTGTCTGCTTTTCGTTGACAATCATCACACAATTTACCAGAGGGTATAGACTCCTAGTCATACCAAATATAGATTTCCTTACATAGCACCTCTTTATTCGCTAGACGATCAACTAACATATTGGCTTTCTTTCTCACATGAACAAAGTTGATTGTTCTTAGGGTTTGCAAGTGCGAATGAATACGCTGAAAGACCTACGAGAGCCTCCAATGTTTCAACATTTTTCCATGTGCCATTCCATTACACATTTTCTTAGCTGCATTAATGACTAGTTCAGAGTCAGCTTAAATGATGGCGTTGTGTAAATTTGCCTCCATCAGGATTTCTAGGGACTGCTCTAAATCCATAAGCTCTGCCATATTATTTTTGGCAGTCCCTAAATGACTATGGAATATATTCTTTATGCACCCCTGCTCACCTTTTATGACACTGCCATAGCCAGCCATCCCTGGGTTGCACTTAGAGGCCCAGTCTATATTGATTTTCAAAAAACCAGGAGGAGGAGGTTGCCAGATATCTTTACCAGCAGTTGTTTTTCTCACACCCTTGCCAATGCCTTGGGGAACCATAGAATGGAGACCCAACTGCATCAGTATACGATCATCCTGGGGTGAAGGGAGGTCCTCAATAATTTTCCATATAAGGGCTCCTACTGTATCTTTAAGCTGTCGTAAAATTTGGGCAATGATACTCTGGGTTGAGCCTATTTTGTTCTTGAAAATCCTGTTGTTGCATTCTTTTCATACATCCCATATAATAAAGCCTGGAACCAGAGTCCAAGCCTTGTTAATGATTTCATTACCTGAGAAGTCTTTCCTCCAATTCTTCAAAGTGTTTGTGATGATGAGTCTATCCTTGTCTGTTTTCCTGAAGACTAAGGTCGCCCAATCCCACATGGTAGAGGTGAATGGGCAGAGGTTTAGTAAATGCTCCATCGTCTCCTCCTATAAGCTACATAGATTCCATTTAGATGGGCCAACAAATGCCCTTTTCAGAAGATTCTCCCATGTGAAAATTTTCTTTTGGTGAACGAACCACATAAACAATTTTCTTTTCATCCATTGTGGGTTCTTCCAAAGGTCATTCCAAACCTGATCAGGGTTTGGATAATCAAAACCTAGGGCCATGAGTTTAGCTTCTTTGAGGTTAAAAGTGCCTTCGGTGTTTCAACTCCATCTCAGTTGGTCAGACAAGGAAGACACCTAATTCTTCCTCTTCTCCAAGTCAAGAGCAAGGGAATCTTCCTAGGTCTTCAAAGGACTCTCTTCACAGTAACCAAGATTCTTCCACATTCTCCACTTACCATTGTCCCTTACAGAATCCCATAAGTCACTTACCATAACTAAACCTTTTTTATTAGTGTCATTTTTGAGAGAGATTAATTATTCTCTAAACAAATTTGGTTCCTGCTACTAGTTATCCTCCCACAACCGTGCAAGGTCCCCATTTTGGATCTCCCAGAAACTATGTTGCTGGATAATGGCTCTATTTTCCCAAGCAAGGTTTCAAATGTGGGATCCCTTGATAAGTGCTGACATTCTGATATGATCCCTCTCCTACCAGTTATTTACATATTTCTGCTTCCGAAACTTAGCCCAAGGGGTAGCCGATTCCTTGAGCCACCTCCACCAAAGTTTGGCTCCCGATACTCTGTTGAGGATTTTAGGGTCGTGAAGCCCCAAACTGCCATGGGCCTTACATTTGCAGAGCTTGTCCCAAGCTACCAAAGCCCGCTTCTTTTTATCTTCCCCTTTGCCCCAAAGAAAATCTCTTTGAATATTCCTGATCTGTTGCATAACTCTTTTAGGAGCAGGAAGAGCTGACAACATGAAAATGGGTATAGCCTGCAAGACAACCTTTGTAAGCACAAGACACCCTACCAAATTCAAAGACCTGCAAGTCTATTTCCTAATATTGTCCTAAAGTTTGTTAATTACCTGCTCCCACACTCCCTTGCTCAAAGGTTTGTTCGTAAGAGGCATTACAAGGTAGAAGGTCACTGATACCTTTGAAACCCTATAATTCTAGAGAGGTTTCTCTGAATAGCAATGTCAATTTTAAAAAAGAAAAATTTTGATTTGTCAAAGCTTACCTCTATTCTAGCAGCCATAGCAAAGTTGTTCAAGATTTGTTTAAAAGCTTTGGCTTCATTGACTGTGGGAATGCCTTGCAGCAGAGTATTATCCACAAATTGTTGGTGAGTTGAAGCAGCTCCTTCTATGGTAAGTTTCAGTCCCTGGATTCTTCCTTTAGCACTTGCACTTCTTATCACTCTGCTTAGCCTTTCCATCATGAGCACACAGAGGAAGGGGGAGAGCGGATCTCCTTGTCTGAGACCCGTAGAAGGCATAAAGGTTATTGAAGGCGAGCCATTAAGTAGGATTGAAAAACTACCCTTGGATACCAGGGCCATAACCCATCTAATCCAGCTATGGTTGAAACCATAAGCTCTCGGCACTGCCTTGGTATAAGACCAACTTAGCTTGTCATAATCTTTCGCTAGGTCAAGCTGTATGATCATGGCAGCTTGCTTATTTCTCTTAAGAGAGCGTACCACCTCATGAGCCTCATGAGCTTGTATGATGTTATTAAGAATCTGTCTTCCTTCCACATAACCAGTTTGCTCCTCTGAGATAAGAGCTGGAAGAAGGGGCTTGAGTTTGTTAGCGATCACTTTGGAAATAATTTTGTACACCACATTACATAAAGCTATGGGTTTGAATCTGTCTGGTGTCATAGATTTTTCCTGCTTTGGAATCAAAGCTATGAAAGAGGCATTGAGAGCCTTCAAAACTATTCTAGATCTTCTAGAATCTTCCCCTACATCAAGGATGTCTTGTTTCACTGTTTTCCAGCATGCTTTGAAGAAGTCCACATTGAATCCACCTGGGCAAGGAGCTTTCCCATTCTGCATTTCATTTATAACTTCACTGACCTCATCTTTAGACACTGGCCTATTAAGATTGTGATTGTATTCCCTTGTTACAAGCTTGGGAATATACTTTGTGAAATTGTTAATGAACCGTGACTTGTCTAAGAGAGGCTCCTTTGCAATGCTAAGGAAGCGTTGTACTATGACATATTCCATTTATTTGTGGGAGACAAGCTCTTTCGCTTGAAAATCTCTAAGTTTTGAAACTCTGTTATGTGTCCTGTGATCCAAAGTTGATTTATGAAAAAACTTTTTGTTTTTTCCCCTTCTCTAATCCACTGCACTCTCGATTTCTACCTCCAGAATATCTCCTCTTGGATGCACCTATCTTCCCATTCCTTCTGAAGAGACTCAGCTTGAGTTTTCCTTTCCTCGGGTAAAACCATTTGTGATTATGATTTGATTAATCCCCTATAGTTTTTGTTCGACTTCTCTTTCGGCTTTAAAACTATTACCAAACTCTTTCTTGTTCCAATATTTGAGTCTTGATTTGATGTGTTTAAGTCTTTTTTGCAGCATAAACATTTTTGTGCCTTGAATGGACAAATATTCCATCCACCATATGTCAATATTACCGGTGAAGTCGAGGTGAGAGAACCAAACATTTTCAAATCTAAAAGGTCTATTCCTTGTTGTACCCATAAAAGCGGCTTCAAGCTGGACAGGCCACTTGTTTGAGCCTCCAAAGGGAAGGATTAGAGCTGACATGCCAGGGCCTCTGAGAAGGAGGTCCCTTGAGATTATGAATCTGTCTCGCTTAGAGGCAACTTGAGAAGCCCTTCCTCTCTTGTTGTTCTAGGTGAAAGTGCCATTTATTGTTTCAGCATCCACTAGTCTCATTTTATTTATGAAGTTATGGAAGGCAAGGGAGTCTCTACATAGTGTTCTGGTGCCACCTTTTTTCTCTGTCATAGATTTAATCATATTGAAATTCCTTGACAGAATCTAGGGCATATTAGGATATCTCTCTCTCAGCGCCTCAAGGGAGGTGAGAAGCTTGAGTTTTTCTTCTAGTTTTTGAGGACCATAAACATTTGTAATCATGTAAGTCTCCCTGTAACCCAAAGGTTGAATCACCAGCGATAGATAGTTCCTGGATGCTTTCACATCCAAGATTCCAAGTTTCTGGGGATCCCAAAGCATAAGAATCCCTCCTACCGAGTTATCTGCCTTAACCTCTAGATACTCATACTTGCTTAACCATTTTCTATGTATTTATCTCATCTTGTCCATCGAACACTTAGTTTCTGGAATAAAAACCATATCTGGTTTTTCTTCTTTTATTCTACTGCTAAGATTTCTTTGTTTCCTTTTACTTCCTAGGCCCCTAATGTTCCAGGTTGTAAGCTTCATTAAGAAAGGTTTGTAAAATATTAGTTGGTGAGATCTCTCATCTTACCTGAGTTAATCATGAGTTTTCCACATTCGTTTAGCAACTCATTTTGTCTTTTTCTTCCTCTTTTCCTACCCAGATACTTGGAAGAGTGCACCGGTGTTTCCTCCATTGTTTTCATCCCTCTATTCTCCCTACTGTTATGGTTTCTTTTGACTCCATAGCCCTTCGATTGGGATCTCCAGAGGAAGAGTTGTTGAACCCCTTTGGAAATACCCTGCTCCAGAAACTTTTCTAGATCTAAGTTCTCCCTCTCAAGAATCTCCTAGAGTTCATGGTCCTCCGTTCGCACCTCACTTGGGCTCATCTCATGGTCCCTACTGAGCTCCATAATGTTCGGTAGATCATCTTTTTGCTGGTTGTTCTCTCGTATATCCTCCATGCTATCATCCCTATACTTCTCATTGGTATTAGTCCCTGATTCTTGGTTTGCCCCGTTGTTTCCAACATCTTCTTCTAAGATTTTGAATCTACTGTGGCTCGGTTGCCAGTCCTTGTTGATTTTCTTTTGGTACCACTTTCCTCCTTTCCCTTTGCCCCCCACCTTAGTGAAACCCTCTGGATCTTTGCTTGTGGTGGTTTTTGTTTTGTTCTCCACCTTGTTTGAAGGGAAATCTCTATATAGGTGCCCATGTTCATGGCACTTACGACACCTGAATGGGACATGCTCATAGTCCACCACCTACACCCATTCTTCATCATACACTTCTAAAATGATCTCGTCCGGAAGTGCCCCAGATAAGTCCATTTCCACACAATTCCGGGAGAAAGAAGTGTATTTACCTCTTAGAGTTGCATCAGATATTTTTATAAAATACCCTAGTTTATTGCCGATATCCTTTAGAGACTCTGACAACCAATAATGTAAAGGAAGTGAGTATAGTCTTTTCCTTACCAGTATTGAAGTGAACGTTTCTCGTTCTAGGACAAAATTCATCACCCATGGTCGCATGTAAAGGCCTGCAACAACGTACAAATAGGGTCCTCCCTTGAACACTCTGTCTTTATCTTCTAAGCTTGTGAACACCACTACAAAGAAGCCCTTGGATCCAAGGTGAAGGTTTATTTCCCCCTTTGGTTTCCAATGGTTCCTTATCCATGCGTGTAAGGCCTTCTCTATTGGCCAAATTCCCATAAATTTTCATATAACCGCGTGTTCCACCATGTGTTCTCTGTGCATCTATAGCGCTGAGTCGCTTAAAACAACCTGCAGAATAATGGTCGACTTGGGTTTGCAGGCACCTGTTGCGCTCATAGGTGCAGTTTTCTGACTTCTACCCTCTTTCCTCTTCTCCTTTCTATCTTCCTCATGACTTTCTTTCTATCTGTGAGGTTTGACATTTCCTGTGTTAAAATCCTCAGTTATTACCTCCGGTGGTTTCTTGAAGTGATGCAGACCAGTTCCCTTACTTCTGTTCGCGGCTATTTGATTGTAGGAGGGAGCATAACTCCCTCCTGCTACCCTCTTTCCTCTTCTCCTTGCTATCTTCCTCATGACTTTCTTTCTATCCATGAGGTTTGATATTTCCTGTGTTAAAATCCTCAGTTATTACCTCCGTTGGTTTCTTGAAGTGATGCAGACCAGTTCCCTTGCTTCTGTTCACGGCTATTTGATTGTAGGAGGGAGCAGAACTCCCTCCTGCTACCCTCTTTCCTCTTCTCCTTGCTATCTTCCTCATGACTTTCTTTCTGTCCGTGATGTTTGATATTTCCTGTGTTAAAATCCTCAGTTATTACCTCTGGTGGATTCTTGAAGTGATGCAGACCAGTTCCCTTGCTTCTGTTCGCGGCTATTTGATTGTAGGAGGGAGCAGAACTTCCTCCTCCACGACCTCCCATGGTTACTAGCGCCAAACCCTAACTCAAACCCTAGTTCAGATTGCAGAGCCACTAAGTATTTTCTAGCAACTCCTAGCCGGTTCGATTTTCAATTATTGAGAGTGGAGAGAATTATTTTACAATTTCTAATCATTGGGTTAAAATAAAATATTTAGTTACTTCTTGTCATATATATATATATATAAAATTAAGAAATAAAAACTATTAGTTTTATTTAAAGCATTATAAAATGTCTAAAACAATTTGTTTTACTTTAAAGTATTATAAAATGTATTATAAGTCTATTTCTCAGTATATTTGAGTTTTTTTTTGATTGGTTGTTGTAAATTTATTTCAATTATGCTTACTTTATTAGTTGTTGTAATTTTACTTTAACTATAATTGCTTTAATAGTTGTTGATATTACAAATTAATTGTTGATATTACGACTCAATACAAAAATTTAATTAAAATATTTTACTCTCACTCTTAATTACTAATAAAATATTTCCATATCTATATCAAATAAGATACCAAACAATGAATAGTTGTTAAAGATTTAAAGATTAAAGAGTTGCACGTGAATGGCTGTTGAATGTGGCAGGCCTCACAATTCCTGCTTCAGATTGTTTTACTTAACAGTCCCCCATGTCTCTTATTATGATTTAATTATTGTTTATTATTTTTGGAATTATCATAATTCCCAAGAAAATTTGTGGCGGATTGCATGCTTGTTTTTGAGGCAGCTAAGATCATTGTAGGATTCCATACAATGACATGTATTTCTAAGCATCTATTCTTCCGTTTTTCCATGCTTTAAACATCTATTGTTCAGATAAACTTTGAGCATGACCAGCTATTTAAGGTTTTAAAATATCTCAATCCAACCATTCTGAAATTCCTTATACCACTCCATGCTTTTGTGATATAAAATCTACAACAAATATAATTTTTAAATAGGAAACAATATTAATCTCTTGAAACTTGATAATTGCACAAATCTCTTGAAAGGTTGATATGCTAAACGTATTAATGTAAGATTAGGATTAAACTATTAATATTTTATAATTTCACACACTGTCTGTTTTTCCTGAGTAGTCAAACGTACTTAACGTGATTTAGTAAATCGATTCAACTTTATTGTGTGGAGGTTCACAGTAACTGATGCAGGGGCATAAGTTATTTCAAATTGATCGAGAGGTCAATAAATTATATAGAGGGGTTGGTTCCTTAGTACTAGGTAAATTATAGGGAGCGGTTGGTTCCTCAGTACTAGGAATATGTTGTGATTAGATTTCAACTGAAATTTTCGCGTAGCTAGTTTTGTTATGGAATTAATGTAATGATAGAGTTTGTTGTAAATGATTCTATTCTTGACGATTGAATGAGCTTTCTTTGTAACCTTTTGATAGATAATAAAAAGCCATATCCGTGGAAAGAGGATTCACGGGTGTTCTGTGTGTGCGTACAAAACAATCTTGTGTTCATCATTTCTTTGTAATAAATCTGTGTATTTGCTGTATGAAATTGATATAGCACAGTTGTGGATGTTCAGGAATCTGTGGCTTTAATTTCCATTTCGCGACTACATTAAGGAAATCCATGCTGAGATTTGCATTACATTTATATTGAAGGGGAGCAAAATCTATAGAGGAGGACAAGCGGGTTAAGAGGGAAGTGTGTACTAACGTTGTCACACTGAGGTAAGGTGTTATTGGTTGGAAATAATAATCCTAACCACCCTCTTAAAAACATTCACAAACGCCACGTTTGCCCAGTCAACTATTTCAGGTTTGTGATTTTGTTTGCAGGGGTAAGCGCTGAAGTCAAAGTAGAAGTACAACACTAACTATAGGGCAACACAAGGGAGAGTTTAAGAAATTTAATTAATTTTGGTAAATAATTTAAATTATGCGTCACACATCTACTGACTAGTAAAAATGCATATGTCACACATCTACTAACTAGTAAAAGTGCATAGATTTTTTTACATTTACCATATACCATAATATTATATGGTTAATCTTGACAATGACAACGTAACAAATGAAACTCGTTATTTTCACTTTATATAAATTACAGTGTGAATATTCATATTAAAACAACTTTTGAAAAAGATCATTAGTTTTGGATTAGAACCCGAAAAGGTCACTCTCAGGCCAATACATGCGTTATTACAGTACTTTATTGATTTTTACAAAGTAGCATCTGTTCTACCACCAATGAACCTTGTACTACTTTGCATATTACACTTGAATGAATTGTTTAATCCTTATCTGCAATCAATTATCGGTCCTTGTGCATCCATGTCACATTAATGGTCGCGGTTAACTTAGACTAGGTGCCAGTGCTCCCTTGCTCGTGCCTCCAGAATCAAGGGCCTTGGTGGAGATCTGGCATCGGACGGTTGAGGTGCATACTCAGGGTTCTAAGCCTCTCGATAGGGGTTTTCTGCGTCTCATATCTTTCTTGCAAGCTGTGATACCAGTGTTTGCTGTGGAGGTTACCCTCCTCTTCTCTTCTGTGGGAGCTGGGGTTCCGGTGCTTGCTGCAGGGCTTGAATTCTTTACACGTGTAATTGGTATTTCCTTATCTGAGGTTGGACACATAATCCCTAAGTTTATTCTCCATCTTCTATACAACAATTTAACATTTCAGTTCTTCTTTCATCAGGGTATGGGCTTAATGTGGCTGCGATCAACTACGGAATGTCTCCTTAGTCTAGCCTAGTCCTGGCAAATGTTGGAATTTAATTCCAACTGCATCACATTAATGCAGAACAAAATCTGATCTTCAGCAATTAATTTCAGATTGTTCGGTGCCGTAAAAGTTCCCTGATATTTTGCAGAATTAAATCCCCTGCAGACAGCC
>APFE031139014.1:0-12753 GCA_000404065.3 Pinus taeda | reverse complement strand
GTCAAGCATCTCGGTCTGGCTATGCACTAAATGTATCTTCTTCCTCTCATTCTCATGAGTGGCTCATTGATTCTGGGGCTTCTTATCACATGGCCAAAAACAAAGCCATGTTTTCTTCTTTAAATGATTGTAACACCAAAAATATATATGTTGGTGATGATAGATCTCTTAGTGTTGTAGGGACTGGAACTGTTCATAGAGACAATGGTCAATTTAATGATGTATTATGTATTCCAACCTTATCCTGCAACCTTCTATCTGTATATCAGATAACTCATTCAGGTGAAGGTAAAATCCTTGAATTTTCACCTCACGATGTTGTAATTAAGGACCTAAGAGATCCTAGACAGATTTAGCTACTGGCATTGCTGATGATTCTACAAGGTTGTATAAGTTTAACAACTTTGGGTCATCAAATCTTCCCTCAGTATTTGTTGCTCATAACAATGAAGTGGGCAAACTTTGGCATGAGCGATTTGGTCACTTAAACTATCGCTCCCTTCAGAATCTATGTAAAGAAAATATGGTGACAGGTCTTCCAATGGTATCTTGCAGAGATGGTGTTTGTTCCGGATGTGTACTCGCAAAACATCATTGAGACAGTTTTGAAAAACATCCCTTTTGGCACGCCTCAGCCCCTTTACAGCTTATGCATAATGATTTATGTGGTCCACTTCCAGTTGTTGCCTTCTCTGGCTACAAGTATTTCTTAACTTTCATTGATGATTTCTCCAGATGCACTTGGGTATACTTCTTAAAACTCAAGAGTGAAGTATTTAACAAATTCTTGGCATTTAAGGCCTTTTGTTGAAAAACAATTTGGACATCAAATTCTTAAGCTAAGATCTGATAATGGCGGAGAATATGTTAAAAACACCTTCATCAACTTTTGCATTGAGAATGGAATTCAAATGCAACATACTGTTCCATATACTCCACAACAAAATGGTGTAGCTGAAAGGAAGAATCGCACCTTAAAGGAAATGGCTAATTGTATGCTTCAATCTAAAGGACTTAGTCTTAATTATTTGGCAGAAGCAATTAACTGTGCAAATTACATAATAAATCGCACTCCTACTAAGGTTTTAAAGAATATCACTCCAGAAGAAGCATGGAGCTCAATTAAAACAGATGTGAGTCACTTTCGTGTTTTTGGAAGTGAAGCATGGGCCCATATTCCAGATGAGAAACATAAAGCTTTAGAACCTAAGAGTGAAAAATGTATTTTTGTTGGATATTCTGAAGATGTCAAAGGATATAGACTTATTCAATTTAAGTCCAAAAATGTTATCATTAGAAGAGATGTAAAGTTTGATGAAAATATATCGGCCTACGAGCCTAGTTCGGCGAATGTGCCACCTCTCTCTATCTCTTCTAATTTTGAACATATTTCTTCTTCAGATGATGAAAGTGAGGATAACAATCCTCCCCCACCTTCTCAGGATCCTCCTTCAGCTCCTTCACTTCCAAAATGGGTCCGTGCTACTCGGGATGCAGCAGGTGTCCAATACTCCAAGTGCCATTCAACTATGCAAAGATCCAGTCCAACATCGGCGTAGCAAACACATTGAACTACACATGCACTTCATCAGAAAGCTCATTCATGACCATGTTCTTGAAGTGCAATATTGTTCAACAGATGATCAAGTTGCAGACATCTTTACAAAGGCTCTCACAGAGGCGAAGTTTACTAAACTTCGATTTATGGTGGAGTTCAGGAAGTTGTCACTAAGGGGGGATAGGCTCTAGTGCCTCCTTCCTTCTCCTATTGTGTCATATTTGTAAATCCTTCATCCTATCCCAAGTTGTTCTTTAGGGGGGATGTTAGGATATTCCGACACATAGGAATAGTTAAGTTCAACTTGGTCTAGTATAGAGTTAGGTAAAGTGTGTTTCTTTACCGTTGTACATTTTGTAACTTACAATCCGACGGTCACGATGTGTAGTGATCCGACGGTTCATTCTCTCCTCGGTATTACCGACACTTGATCCGTGGCTTGACACCCGATTGGTCCATGAATTCTATTTAAAGCGCATGGAGTGTCATTTGTAGGTTAACCGTGCATGAGAGAAGCTTATGTAAATTTTCATTCTTTTATTAATAAATTGCCTGTAGTGGCCGCGTTGGCTCAGGCCGTGGACTGTTTCCCTCTTTGAGGGTTTTAACCACGTCAAAAATACTTGTGTATTGATTTGTGATCTGTTTGTGAGCGGTGTCCTTTGGTGTTCTGTCTGAGGAACTTACCCTGTAAATTCCTACACTATAGGTATAGGAAATTTGTCTTGGTTGTAGGAGATGTTGACATTAGACAAACATGGTATGCACACAACCAATTCCATGTGCTGTTGTAGTATAGCTAAAGAGGAGGATGTCAGCATGAACTTCATACCAAATAATAACTCTGATTTACCACAGTATCAATGATTAGTGCATTTTGACTGAAATTGCTGCAATTGTTAAGCAGAATTTTTAATTAATTTTAAAATGAAGGATAGAATTGTATCGATGAGCAACAAATGGCTGCCTAAAACTTATGTATTTGTGCTTCAGTTATAATGGTATGGTTTGCTATTGATATGCAAACCGTTTAAGTACGCTCACTTTCTTACTTAGTGTTCATTAGTTTTACTCTTATGAAAAATATTTATCCATTTATCAAGTTGTCCTTTATTGTTTTAAAGATGCATTTGGCTCTCTATATTTTATCATGAATTCTTATCCAGGGGTGTAATGCATTTTACCTTGTTTTGGAACTCATTGTCCTCAATAAGCCCGGAGTCTTTTGTGAGGGCTTATGATTTGAAGTAGCTTATGATATTTCTATTGTGAGTGTAGAGTGTCTTGAAGAGACATTTTTATGAATTTCACATGTTTGTGATTTGTATTGTGTACAATATTCTTTGACAAGGCATATATGGAGAAAATCTTGACGAATAGTAGTTTTATTATGTCATTTGTTTTTTGCTACGTTGCACGAAACGGGGAAACGGGTACGAGTTTCCGAAACGGGAAGCGATACAAAACGCGACCTCCCCAAATTTTGGAAATGGGGAAACGCGAATATATATATATATATATATATTAGGAGATTTAAGAAATATGTGCAATCATAAAGCATATATGATACATTCTAATTTATTATATTATGATAAAATTGTCAATTGTCAATGCATAAACTATAATTCTCTAAATTTACATCACATTTACTCATGAATGATCACATTATGAAAATAGAAATATCCAAAATCAGCCACAAGAAATTTCTAATTTATTGTCTCGTGCTTGATTGGGAGTCTCCTCTTACATAGTCGAACGACCTTAGTGCTCTTGATTAAATACAAGTTTCATACCCTAGTACCTTACATGCTCTTCATTATTGGGAGTCTCCCCCTGCATAGAGGGCTTGGTTCTCTTGATTAAATACAAGTTCCATACCCTAGTACATGATAAAATCCAATGGAAACATTGCAATCCCCTAATCCTGAAATCCTGAAAAACAGATAAGTCTGCTGGATTTTGAGTGAGATCTAAAATTCTACTTTCTCCATATGAAATCCAATGAGGGCGAAACCACTCTCAAACATCCTGAGTCATTTCATGGTAATGTTAAAAATTTAAGTAAAATGATGAAAATGAAAAATAAAGGAGAATATCACTTTTACTTTAAGAATTTAACATTACCATAAACTGCATATCAACACTAGGGCAAAAGTTCACTTTTGTAACTTTAGACAGGCATTTAGAAGCAACTAGAAGTCACTAGGATAACCTAAAAATAAATTATAAAACAAACTAATTTAAAAAAAAAAAACACAAGTAAAAAGCTGAAATGTGAGTCGTACGGCCCTGAAACGCGTTTCAAGTCGTATTGGCCACGCTTCGGTTTCGTGAAACGAGGCAGTACGACCTGAAACGCGTTTCAGCGTTTCGTACCCGTTTCCGTACGGAAACGCCCCCTTGCCCTACGTTTCCTGCAACATAGGTTTTTTGATATTTTCTGGAAGGAGCGAATGTTTCCATGTGATTTGCTTACTACCACCAATATTTGATCTTTTCTGCTTTGAAGTTTATGGCAAGTTCATAATACGGTACACCCATATGCTTTTCAATTTGTTCATGGAAGTGGTTGGTGCAGTGCTCTCCTGTGCTATCATAGCTAAGTCTTGTTTGGGTATATATTTCTCTCATTACATTTTCATGTCTTTCTAATAGACATGGTCTCTCTTATACCATGGGTAATGATCAGTCTTCCTTGTATTCCTTGGTTGTCTACCAACGCTACTTCATAGGAATATGGTGCTTCTGATATTGGACATTTGGCACTAATTTGAAGTGGACATGTAGTTGTGGGTGTAGCTTGAATATCCTGAGATCTCAGTTACAACCTAAGTTGCATGGTATGGGGAAATGGAAACACGTATCTGAAACAGGAATGTGCTGGAAACATGAACCCCCAAAAATCAGGAAACAGGGAAACATGTTATATATATACACAAGAAAATTATAATGAAAGAACTTAGCAAGAAAGCAATTAAGTTTTACTTTTTAATTTACAATACAGATACAGATTCATGAATAAATGAGCAAGTGCCATGGCCCAAGGCCCAAGAAAATCATGCTACAACAAATACCTACATATCTTAGAAATCATTGCCTATATTGGGATCCTTATCACAATATCACCGTCTAAGCATTAAAATAAGATAGAAAAAGTTTGACATGTCAAATCCTGATTTTGTTTGAGTGATAGGTACATTCCAGCTAGGGTCATGATAGAGGACTTCAACAATCAATGCCACTAACATCAATGAACATAGAGGGCTTGGTGCTCTTTATTAAATGCTAGCTATAAGTATATACCGTCATACATGACAAAATCCAATGGAAATGTTGCAATTCCCCCAATCTTGAAATCCTAAAGTCTGTTAAGTCTTCTGGATTTTGAGTGGGATCTAAATTTCTACTTTCTCTATATGTAATCCAGTGAGGTTGGAAACACTCTCAAACAACCTAAAACAATTAATTGTAATATTAAAGATTTAGGGATGATCTCATCTTTTTACGTTAAGAATTTAACATACCATTAATTACATAGCATATTCTTAACATTACTGTTAATTACACAATACATAGCAGTAGTAGGGCCCTAGGGTTGAATATTAGGCTGCCACACTCATAAATTATTGTTTTTATTTATATAAATAATCTGCATTTGGCCCACACGTGTTGCTGAGACATGTTGTACAACCAACAAAATGTGCTGTATGACACCTGAAACACGTTTTAAGAGGTGTGAAACACATTTCAAAGCTGTGAAATGCATTTCACCCTACTTGAAACACGCTTCAAGCGCATTTTGATGTTTCTATACTGAAACACAGTTGGTATGAGAGAGGGTTGCATTTCATGCAATCTAGGTTACAATGCTACAGAGTTAAAGGACTTGCTGAAAATCATTGAATTTTGGGGTGGGGGGTGGGGGGTGGTAGTATGGGTTAACTTGGCCCCCTTATTTTTTAAGCCATGATAAAATGTTCTTACTCATTGAGTTTTGCTTAAGCTTAATGAATTTGATCAGACATGATAAGTTTGAACAAAACTTTCCGAGTTTCTCCTAACTTGCCAACTTTGTATCGTTTACATGGGTGGTAAAAATACAAGAGAAAAACGGTCTCTTTGCATTGGACTTCCTCATTTCATTTGATGTTTAGGATTGCAATTGAGGGCTTTCAGCGATGAAATGTTTGGAGTGCATTTAGAGCTCAAAATGCACAATTTTTGAGATTTTTCAATTGTAGACCAAAATATTGGCAAGGCATATAAAGAGATCGTGTTTTTAGACTAAGTTGCACTGAAATGGATACGAATACGGGGTTTGAAATGGATACGACAAATTTAAAAAAAAACCGGATACGATATGGCAAGGAAATGACACACACACACACCTTTTAGAATTTAGATTCTATTTCTAAAAATACATAATCATCATCATGAATTCAACATAAACAAATCATCATCATCAATTCAGCATAAACATTGTCATCATCATTAGTGATTACTATAACATTCAACATATCATCAAGTTTCTGTTTCATATTTGAACATCAACATGACAACATCATCACCAAAATTAGTAATGCACACACTAGTACAAAACGAACTATGACGAGTGGTCTACTATCATATGGCATATAATGCTATTCAATGTTCATTATTC
The DNA here is from genome assembly GCA_000404065.3 of Pinus taeda. Lineage (NCBI taxonomy): Eukaryota > Viridiplantae > Streptophyta > Pinopsida > Pinales > Pinaceae > Pinus > Pinus taeda. The sequence continues at coordinate 6,535 of APFE031139014.1, read as the reverse complement.
AAAAGTTTAAAAACATCATCATAAATTACATTTACATATCATTAAGTATGTCTTCATCCATGTAATTAGTATCCACATCCTATCTAAGAGTGGGAGCATTGCTAACATTTCCACTTGAAGATCCAACTATTGGTGCCTTTTCATCAAACAAAGTCATATGAGACATGGCATTCAACGTCATATCCAAGTCAAACAACATTGGTTCCGCATCCCATAATTTGGTGGGCCCAAATTTGTATTTGTCACTCTTGTGAGACATAAAAGTGAAGGTTCCAATGAACACACACTAGCTCCTTAGCCTTCTTGGAGCCCAATTTGTTTCGCTTCACCGAATGGATGAAGCCATTTGTATTCTGGTTCATTTATGCTGAAGAGGAACTAGCAACCTATGATAAGATCCTGCTGGCCAATTTTTTGATATGTGGAAGTTCCTCACCATAGTAGTTCCACTAATCAATTGGACTTAATCAGGTCTTGTCCTGCACAAAATCAATATTAACACCCAAATCCTTTGATCCTACAAAATGAGAAAACTCTGAATGAATCCGAATCCCAATTTCAGGATCTACAAATAGCTTTCTAAAAGCTTTCTTAAATCCTTGTGGGACTTCTGGGTCTTTGTTTGGTGCGGTTCATTCTGGATCGCTTAGCAACCCTGCAGAATAATATTTTGGATTCACTGCATAGGCCAAAGGGTGCAATCGGGTGGTCGTCTTGTTCCACCTTTTGGTCAATATAACTTTTACTTCTCTATAAGAGACTTCATATGGGTTATTCTCCTTGGCATTTATAACCACCCTTATCTTCTCGATCATGGAGTCAATGCCCTCATGCACCTCTCCCAAATTAGGCATATCTGTGTCAAACATGCGGAGCAAAGCCACAATTGGCTTAATAAATGCCAAGAGGTACTTCACCTTATCCCACCATTCATCATCAACAACCAACCTTTTCACTGCTTGTGCTCTTTCAGATTGGGATTGCCTCCATTGATTCTAAAGAGAACTGCATACCACTGATCGTAGTGCTTCTTTGTTAATTTTAGGCAACATTGGTATGTTCTATGCTTTAGAGCAATTTCAATTTCTTTATTAGCCCAGTACCAATATTCAGATTAGCAATCACATCAACATGATAGTAAAATGCATATAGAACATAAACATAAACAGTAGAAGACAAGCCAAGACAAGAGGACACAAGATGTGGCACCAACCAGGGACAAACCCCAATGTGGGGAAACCCTTGATCAAGTCTTCTTTAAGTTTTCAATAGTTCAACAGAGAGAGATAGTACAATTTACAAATCTGAGAATTTATAACAACAACAAAAGAGTCCTAACCAGAAAAGTCAACGTTGGTCAACAGGGCAGATTTGACTCTTAGCAAATCGGTCAACTTCATTCAACTTCGGCCTCAAATAGCAAGATAAAACAACCCTCAAAACAGTCAAATTCAGCCTAGTCAAAGTCTGGTCAAAAAGCCCACCTGTGGTCAGCCCTAGCTACAGTGAACACTAGACAACAATCAATGTTTAGCCTCGATTTTTGTGCCCAGAAATGCGGCCTAAGTCAATGTTGGTCAACAGGCAGATTTGATCCTCAGCAAAGCGATCAACTTCAGTCAACTTCGGTCTCCAAACAACAAGATAAAACATCCCTCAAATCAGTGAAATTCAGCCTAGTCAAAGTTTGGTCAAACAACCCACCTGCAGTTAGCCCTAGCTACAGTCAACGTTTAGCCCCGATTTCTATGCCCAGAAATGCGGCCCGCCCAAACAGAGATAGCCCTCACAAAAACACAGTCAAAGGAGGTCAAGGCATGTTGGTCAACGCTTGGTTTGAAATTTCGACCTCCTGAAATTTCACTCCCCTGAAATTTCGGCCTCTTGAAGTTTTGGACGTGTGGATAGAGAGAGAGGCGCAGAAATTTGTACCCAATCAATGAGGAGAGAGAGAGAGAGAGAAGTGTGAAGATGAGTGTGTCCAAATGAGGTTATGTCACCTTCTATTTATATGCAACGTTAAGGATGAATAAACGTGACTGTTGGGCTTCTGAGCCTACATAAGTTTGCTGGCCGACCTTGACAATTTGACCTTAATCAAAATAAATTCATAACTTCATTTTTACATGTCAGAATTGGATGATCTTTACATCAATCCTACACCTCTCGGAGAGAGGAATCCAAGAAAAATATCATCTGTCATAAATAAGATGACCCATGTGGAGTTTGGCCCTAGTTGCCAATTTTAACACTCCTTCTCAACTAGGGAGAACTCCATATGCTAATCCATCTACCAATCTGTACTATCTCTGGCATCAATGCACTGCTTTGCACTCTACTCTGCTAAACTATGAAGAAGAAGAAGTGATCGAGAATGTATCATACCATTCTCTATTGACCCGAAGTCAGTCCCAATTAAAGGAGAGTATGTCATACCACTCTTATTGACCCGAAATCATTTTCAATCAAAAGAGAGTGTTTCATACCACTCTTACTGACTTGAAGTCAATTCCAATTGACCCCAGATCAATATCGGTCATCCTAGCATAGGGTGTACGGTAGCACACGATGCATCTATCGATAGTACTATGGTCCCTATCCTCATTTCCCTACTCATTGTCTAGATGAGAGGTACTTGCCATGAGTCCTAGACTGCATAGGTAGGATGTCTCAACAGGAGAAAGATAAACCACTCATCCTGCCTACATGTTGCCAAGGGGTATTGCAGGGGAAGGCTGAACCACTCACCCTATGGTTGCTTGTCGCTCCAAGAAGTACCCCAAGCCCCCAGGAGCTCCCAGAGCTCAATGTCCATCTCACACTGGACCCTCATAAGAGGGTCTCTCCATGACTCCAAGTCGTTCTCAGAAGGCTAAGAACTTGACCTTCCCGGGGGGCTTTGTCAGAATATTGACGACCTACTCATCAGTCCCAATGTGATGGAGCCTTATTGCTCCTTATTGTACCATATCCTGGATAAAGTGGTACCTAATTCCTATATGTTTGGAGCGATCATGAAACACGTGACTCTTTGATAATCGAATCCCACTTTGGTTGTCACAGAGGATCACGGTGGTATCCAACACATGTCCAAATAACTCATTGAAGAGCTTCCTCAACCAGAGAGTTTCACAAGAGGCCATACTAGCAGCTATGTATTCGGCCTCGGCAGTGCTCAAGGCAACCGATTTCGGCTTCCTGCTCATATAGGATATCGAAGCAGAACCCAAAGAAAAACAACATCCAGAAGTGCTCTTGCGATCCACCACATTGCCAGCCCAATTAGAATAACCATGTCGCCTCACATCTCCGGCAGTGTATCTTAGTCCATGAGTGATTGGTGCCCCGAAGATATCTCAAAAGATTATTGGCACCAATCCAATGTTTATGATGAGGCTCAACCATATATTGGCTCAATGTGTTAACAACAAAACATACATCCGGACGAGAGTTCACCAAGAACATCAATGCTCCTATGAGTTGACGATACTCAGAAGCATTTCCCAATTCAGGTCCAGCACGTAACTTCTTAAAGTTAAGTTCCATCAGAGTAGTCACAGGCTTGCAGTCCACCATCCTAAATCTTTCCTATATCTTCACAACATATTTTCCTTGAGAGAGGAAAATTTCACTTGGCCTTTGCTAGACCTCCAACCCTAGGAGATAGTGCATCGGTCCTCGGTACTTCTTCTCAAATTCAGAAGCCAACTCCCTCGTACATTTGTGAATGAGAGGGTTTGCACTTCCATTAGCTCCATGCTTGATTTTGTAAAGCCACTTAGAGGTGACAACCAATTTGTCCTGGGGTCTAGTGACCACATTCCAGACATCATTCTTCATAATTGACTCGTATTCTTAATTCATAGCATCCTTCCATACTTGATGCTTCACGGCTTCTTTGAATGATGAAGGCTCATTTTGAATGATAGTGCTCATGGCAATCAAATATCCTTGATACCTGTTCGGCTTCTTGCTTTCACAGAAAGTCCCTTTTGGTGCAATGTGTCTGTAGCATAAAAACTATGGCTGAAGTATGAAAATTGATAGTTTGGAGGTTTAATAGTTAAAAAATACACGAGGTATTTTAATAATAATTTATTAATATTATTTTAATTTGTATTAAGATGATATTAAGTTTGATTTGAAATGTTACAAGGGGGCCTTGCTTTTAATACCCCAGCAGGTGCCTTAGTGAATGGGCATGTCTTTTAGACATGCCTTTTCACATAACTTATGGACTTATTTTAACCTAATTAATAATTAATTATAATATTTACATAATTTTTTTATTGTCATTTGTTTATGAATTATATTCTAACATAGCCCCTTCCTTTGGAAGCTTTGTCTCAAAGCTTATTAGTGTATGTCATTTATGTTATACATCTGGTCATCGATTTCGTTATGTGCTTTAATCAATATTATTTGTTGGATTTTGTTTTTGTTTTTAATTTTTTAAACTACTCCAATATATATTTATATATATATATATATATTAAATTAATTAATTAAAAAATTTAATTAATTAAATTAAAGTTATATATGTATATAGTTTTTATGTGTTTAATCTATACCTATGTTATATCATACCATAACATAGTCTTTTAATCAATTCACTGAACGGTCACATTACTAAACAGTCACGTGCCGAATGGTCACTTACTGTTTGGCCGTCGACCCTTCGTTTGGATATTACCACAATGCACACCGCAATGGAACCGCAGGTCACTGTAGATGAAAGAAACGACACATGCTTCCCCGGACATGTTGCATGGTTTAGCTGAAGGCTTAGTGAGCTAGTTGGTGGAAAAACGATAAGCGATTCGTTAGATTTTATAGCGCTGTTTGGTTGAAGACTATGACAGCAGGAGATGCCACACGATGATTTGGACGAGGTCTTAATCACCGTACTTCTTTTTACTAATTGAACATGCACAACCCTCTCTGTATTTACCATCACATCGTATGCATTGTCAACGACCAAGACGGCTCTGTCTGTGAGTCTGAGAGTTGCGGTCACCTCGTTGGGAAAATTAACCTGGCCTGGAGTCCTTCCGAGATAAGAATTGGCATTGCCGTCTTCCAAAACGAGAGACATGGTATCAGTATACTACGGGTGCTTCTTGCTGTTAACATCAACGGTCGTAATATGATGGGTTTGCTCAATCAACATGTCCATGAACAAGGTTTTTCCGTGTTGAAGGTGCCCGACAATTGATTTTTTCAAATGCTGAAATGCTTCTTGAATACAAAACTGTTCAACGTAATCAGGATATCAACGTAATGGCACATTGTGCGACGAACTACGTTCAAAGGCCCGCATGATTATATCGTGTGCCATGGCTCTGATACCACTGTAACATAAAAACTATGGCTGAAGTATGAAAACTGATAACTTGGAGGTTTAATAGTTAAAAATACATGAGAGGTATTTTAATAATAATTTATTAATATATATAATTGTATAAGATGATTTGAATGTTACAATGAGGCCCTGCTTTTATACCCCAGCAGGTGACCTTTCGTGAATGGGCATGTCTTTTAGACATGTCTTTTCACTTAACTTAATGACTGTTTAACCTAATTAATATTTAATTATTTAATATTTACATTAATTTTATTTATGTCATTTGTTATGAATTATATTCATAACAGTGTCTCTTGGCATCTTCGAGAGTCTCCCTAACCCATGAGGGTCTCCTTTTGGAGGAGGAGGGCTCATGAGGAGGAGCATCAATAGGATCCATAGCTTCATCAACATCAGGCATCTTTTCGTCTTCTTTTGCACCTTGATTTCTGGTGTCAGCTTCTTTGTCCTTTCTTTGAATAGGGGAAGTTTGTTGATCTTCTGAGGGCCATATCTTCGTCGAAGGTGATATCATGACTTACCTCAGCTTCCTTTTGACTAGCTACATAAATTCTATATCCCTTAGAATTTTCACTATAGCCCACAAAGATTCCTTTCTTCCCAGATGCACCCAATTTGCTTCTTTTCTCTTTCGGCATATGAAATTATATGGGACTTCCAAAAATTCTAAAATGAGAGACATCGGGTTTCTTACCAGTGAACATTTCTTCGAGAGTCTGGTAAACATTTCTTCGAGAGTCTTGGAGTCCAATGCTTGATGAGGGTATCAGTTTTGAACATACAAGACAGTATTTGTAGCTTCAACTCATAGGAACTTCGGAAGACCTTGATCATGAAGCATGGCACAGATTGCTTCTACAATAGAGCGATTCTTCCTTTCAGCCACACCATTCTGCTCAAGAGTGTATGGCGTTGTAGTCTCCCTCTTAATGCCAACTTCTCTGCAGTAATCTTGAAATTCATTAGATTCGTACTCGGTCCCATTATTAGTCCTCAATAGCTTGGTTTTCTTCTTGGATTGGTTTTCGATCAAGGGTTTGAGGTGTCGGAATCAGGTGAACACTTCATCCTTCTTCTTCAAGGAGTAGATCCAAGTCTTGTGAGAATAATCATCCGAAAGGTGAGATAATATAAGTATCCTCCCAAAGAGTTTACAGGCATCATACTAGA
>APFE031139013.1:1851-13830 GCA_000404065.3 Pinus taeda | reverse complement strand
TCTCTTGCACTATTCGGATGCCTTTGATCCAGAAATGGAGTTTCAGCTGAGAGAAAGGAACCTTGCAACACTTGAAGAGATGCAAAATAGTGCAGTAGATGTAGAGGCTAATTTGCTGATCAAAAAGGCAAAGTTGAAGGAAGAAGAGATGAAAAACATAGATCTAGAGGAATTGACATCTTTAGAGGTATAGCTTGACATTTTGGTAAGTGCAGTGGAAGAGATGATGCAAAAGATCACCACAAGGAATGATTATGATGTTCAAGCCCATGGCTCGCTGATTGAAGAAGAACAAGTTGCTGATCCAAAACATTTTGTTTCTTATCCCAGTTGTCATAGATCTAGTAATGATTGTTTTATAGATCATCTTGGAGAAGAGAGATTTGTTGATATGACATGCATGCTTGATGATGTATTTTATACTGATGATTTGCCTCAATTTGATTAGTATGATGATGATGATTATGTTCTCCAAACAGAAGCTAATCTTGTAGACAAATCAACCACTGGTTTATGGAAGGAGGAAGTTCATTTTCAGTACCTCAAATATAGTGATCAGCCATTATATATTAGTCATGGAAGTAAGGCGGAAAGTGTAGAAAACTTTAAATTAAGTGAAGGATATTTGCCTTTTTGTTTTGCTTCTTTTTTTTTTTTTTTCAGTTCGTTAGAGACAACTTTCATGCAATCAGAAATCAACTGTCGACAAGTCTTGATCTGGACCATCTTGAGGGAAATGAAAACCTTGTTCAAGACTTTTTATATCTAGAGTTGCAGCCTCGGAATGCCATTGATTGTCAAGTTGCAAATGAAGACTTGGAAACTGGACCATATGATCCAATGATGCAAGATGATTCCGTTCCATTCTGTTTTGAATCATTTCAGTGTTTGAAGGGAAAATTGCATAGTATATCTTCAAGTTAGTAGCATGTAGGAAATCATGTAATCTCATCGGAACTAATAGAAAATGGGTTGCAACAGTCTTTTCAAGTTTTTCACAATCCAGTAGCTGATGTGTTAGATGATGTCTGCAGTCAAAGTCCTTCTCCATTAGCTAACTGTGAGTTTGAAAAAAGTACTGATACAAACATGATCCGACAGCTGGTTTCTTTATCATTTTTAGCGGGAGCCTTGTCACAATTCTTAGATGAAAGTTTGCATTCATGGTACGTGGAGAAGAAAAGTAATCCATTAGATGAGCTAAGTCCCAATGTGCATGAATTTCAAGATCCTTATGCAGTGTTTTTGGAGTCAGATGGAGAATATATCGTTCAATGGATCTGTTTACAAGTTTTCATGGGAGTTGCCTTTCAGTAGTTCTTTCTTGTTGTTCATAAGCAAGCACTTGTGGAGAATGAAAACAATAGCTAGAATGCTTACTTGGTTGCATTGGTTGTTTCATTTCACTTGATCAGATGATGAATGGAACAACTCAAGTAGGTTTTATTGAATAAGCTCCATTTTGAAGTATATTTTCCAGTTTGTTAGTTGTGATTTAGTATTGAGTCAATTTCAAGTTAGTTTGTGTTGTCAAGTCGTTAGTTTTTAGTCATGCATTTTAGTTTGATTTTTTGACTCTATGCCCAATGGATAAGGCATTGGTCTGCTCTCTCAAAGATCTGCGGTTCTTGGCACCTCCAAGGAGCTACCATCCCCATTGGAGCCAATGTTAGTGTTAGTATTTGCAGCCTTCCTCCAGTGATCAAATATGCTCTTACAATGTGGTCTTAGAGTGTCAAAGTCAAATTTTGTCATTTCAATGAGTTTTCAAGTAAAATTTGGTCACTAGATATTAGGTCTAGGGCTTGTTTGCACTCCTTTCAAAATTGTACAAAGGTGAGTCCATGTCACCATTCAACTGAGTGTACCATCATTCAAAGGATTATCATCATCCTTTTGGGTTCCAATGGGTCATTTTACACCTTGTTCGTGCTTCAGTTGTACTTGGGTAAGGCTCATTCCCCTCTCCTAGGGTTTTGAAGGTAATTTCTCTTGGATGGTCAAATCATCAACAAAAATTGTATCATGATGTTCATACACTTTCCCCTATCCTTAATGTACCTTATTAAACACTTCCCATCATTAGTATCCCTCAAATTCCTCATTTTCCCACAAATCCTAGTTTTTTGCTACAATTTGACAATTTTCTAGGCTAAGCCTGTGTTTAGCACTTTTAGACCCCTTCCCCTCACTCAATCTTTGAAATTACACTTTTCCCTATTTTCTAACATCTCTTCCTACTTCCCAAAATTTTCTCGAGAATTTAGAAGCCCCTTATGCCCTTCATTTCACTTTATTTTGACAAATCCCCTGTTTCACACATCGAGATAGGTTTTACTCAAATGATGTTTCTGAGAAATAGAAGAAGAATTTCGAGAAAGTAAGAGAGGTTTTTATCCAAAATAGGCCAATGAAGAAAAAATTCTTTCACTTTTTACACAGGTGTCATGGTTTTAGATAAATGTCAAACATACAGTTGTCTCAGGAGAATTGATGCACCTCTAAAGTGACCTTGGGAAAATGAAGATTTCTCCTAGCTTTGTTGGGTAAATGACTTTCTTGATGTGTTAAACGATAACTAGACACAAAGATATTTCCAATGAGCTATCATGAGCTCAATTTGGAATTGCGGAAGACCTTCACAAGTTGACTGCAACAACACTTTGCCTTCAGGCCACCTCATTTTGCACATTTTGACTAGTCTTGGGAGATTTGACCCTTGATAGGGCAAATGAACTCCAAATTGAAAAATTCAAGTTGTGTTGGAAAGTAGACTCAATAATATTTCCAACGAGATATTGTGCACCGAATTTGGACACCGAGAAGGCCTCCAAAAATTGATATGAATACAGTGCTACGCACAGAATCAATGGTGCTACGCACACAGACTTTTCCAACAGGTGCGTAGCGCCACTGGCGCTCACTTTTGATAGGGACTTCCATTTGAATAAAACTTTGCATTTTGGAATTCCTTATGAAAAGTTATGCATGCTCAGAAATTACTAGGGAATTTTGACAAGTTTTCGACCTCCAAAAGGGTCAAAAATACCTCAAAATTGCCCTTTCTACCACTTTTTGGCCACACAGGAAGCAGTCTTGGGAGATTGCTATTTTGGAGGGGCAAATGACTCCAAATCAAAAAATTGAATTTTTTCCAAAAAGTAGACTCACAGGCTTTCCAACGAGCTATCGTGCACCTAATTTGGACTTCGGGATGCCCTCCAAAATCAGCTTGGAAAAAGCGCTATGCACTGAAAAATGGCGCTATGCACAAGATGAAAAAGTGCCAATTTTGCTCAAAAAGCTCTGTTTTTCGCCTAGTTTTCTTCTAGTTTGACTTTTTCTCTATTATGGTCAAATTCATGATGTGACATGATGTAAATTGATGTACTATGGTGTAAAAATGATAAAATTGACTTGATAAGGTAGATACATTAGTTGTAGGTGGTTTAGAGTTGAATGAATCAATTTCCTAGGTTTTAGAGGCAAGCTGTTCCACTGCCTATTTTTGTGTTCTTAGTTTAGATATGGTTGAAACCACCCCTGTATTTGACCCCTGATGGATAGCATAGGTGGTTTGGAGGTCTATATCATGTGTTTTTCAGTCATTTGTAAAGGTTGGACTCTTGTGGGTGCATTGAGCACTATTGTACATCAATTCTGCAGTTTGGCAAGGAAATAAACTAGGGTTTTGCATAATTTTGTGGGATTCTTGTGGTAACGTGAGTTAGCATAGTTTCCTTCTTAGTTATTCAGTGATCTTATGTTTATGTGTGCCATCATCTCTTTTATTCTTCATAGCTAAATGAATCAAGTGTAAAAGGTAGAAATCGTTGATGTTTCAGTGCTCTGCCTTGGGGTTTATTTAGTTTTACATGTTTTCTACTGTTTGAACATGACTCATGACTTGTGCATGCCCTCTCCAGCTCCTCACCGGTCTTTAGACTCACCATTACACTCATTTCAATGTGCTAAAACACTTGCCTATCTCACCCCATAGAAACCTCTGCAAATCTGTGTTCATTTCCTGGACCCAAAGCTGCCTTCCCATCTGATCCAGCAACCAATCATTTAAATCAATCAAATTCTTTTGAGAAAACATACCTAGCCTAAAATTAGTTGTTATATCAGTCATCTCAAGCCTTCCTTGATATATTTTCATTGGTATTGACAAAGAGAGAGCCCTCTTCCGACCTGATAGCGTTAACTACCAAGTTAAGTGTGGTTAAGATGTATCTTTCTATGAAATATAATTTTTTTCCTTGGATTTGAAAGTATATAATCCATTATACTCACTATTTATTTATTAATTACATATTTCGTATTTTAGTTTTATGTTTTTACTTTTGGTTAATATATATATATTTATTTATATGTTTTTTTGGTAGGTTCTCTGTGTGATATTGACAAATATCTAAACCATTTGTCGTTGGTTTTAGTTTTTCCAAAATGTTATTTATTTTTCGATGAACACGTTTGCTTTTTAAACGCATAATCAACATAAATATCTCTGAAAAGCTTAATTTATCACTAAAAGAGTAGACTATAGTTTAGCACAACATATATAAGAAAAAAATGTTGATATTTTTTTTGAAAAAAATCTCTCCATATTTGCTTTATCTATCCACATCATTGCAAAGGAGTTGTATTTCGTAAATTTTGAGAGTTAGAAAAGGTCACTGAATTTCAGGGTTGAATTTAAAGTGTAATCTGTCATGCTCATTATTAGGTACTTCATGTAATCTATGTTGTATTTCGTAAATTTTGAGAGTCAGAAAAGGTCACTGAATTTCAGGCTTGAATTTAAAGTGTAAACAGTCATGTTCATTATTAGGTACTTAATGTAATCTATGTTGAGGCCCTTCTTGCTATCACCTATTGGTGTTTCAAGAGCTTATTTGATTTTTATCTCAAGGCACTCAATATATCTAGCATGTCTTCATTTAGGTTGGAATATGGTAAATGTATTTTTAATTTACATATTTTTTTATTTGAGAATTACAAATTTTTGATATAAGTTATGTGTTTATCTCATTTATAACGTTATTTTAATGTGGTTGGAAACTCTAGGTCAAGGTCAAGATGAAGTCAAATTTATTTATGATGATAAATATGCTTATTTTGAAATGGCTTTCAAAATTTTAGTTTAATTATCAATAATTAGGTGGATGTAGGGATTTAACCTCCATAGCATATTCTAGAATATTCTTAGTAATATATAAAAATCTGACATTTATTTCCAAAATAGTTATGTATTTTTTGCCCTTTTAACTAAATTCAATAATTAAAAAAATGTGATATGAACACGTGTCATATGGAATAGATTATAGTTTTTTGGGCATGTGGTATTAATGAGTTGTGGTATTAGCCCATTGAATATGAACACGTGCCATATGGAATAGATTATAATATTTTGGGCATGTGGTATTAATGAACCGTGGAATTAGCCCATGGTATCGTAACAATGCCTATTTACAAATTAAAAATCTCCTTGATAAAGTAGGGGTGAATCTCTATGGTTAAAAATTATATATGTATATACCATATATCAATACTAGCTACTTCCACGGAAAACCCACCCGTGTCTAGGTGAGCCAATTATCTTTCTTGTACAAATTACTCCCAAGGAGTGAGCATGTCAATTTGTGGCACTGAATGGGTAAGAACAATGAGCAACTCCTCCCTACCACCCCAACTACACCAATTTGGCTTATATTATATATATAATATATATTTTGAATAAATTTATAAAGTTAATTCTTATGATTTTTTTTAAATTTAACAACTTGAAACGTATGATGAAGTGTTTTGATACTTATTATGGATTGATTCATTTTGGTGTTTACCAACCGTTTAATTTATATAATTGTCATAGTTTGTATATTTATATTGTAAATACATCCCTTTCAATTTTTATATTGACAATTAAATTTATACATATAAAACAAGACATAAAATTAAATTAAAACAAGACATAAAATTAAATTAAAACAATTGCATAAACACCTTTTAAAAAATTTAGCTTTTCAAATTTTATTTTATTTTGTAGTTATTCTCAATTAATTTTAATTTTATTTTTGATGTTTAATTTCTTTGACCATAAGATTTCAATATTTAAAAATAAACTTCAAGGAGTACTACTATTGTGTTGACCTTTTCGTATTATTCGTGTAGGAATAACAGGATTTATTCTAGTTTGTTGGATTTGTTTGTTGTTAATTGGTACCCTTAAAATATTTACAATGTAAGGTTTTTTTTTTAAATGATATTTAATTAATTTTATATGGTTTTAAATTTAGAAAGAATTATAATTTTTTTTGTTACTTTTGTTTTTCATTTCATTTTTTTTTATATATGTTTTTTTTTGTTTTTTTGGTATAATGTTGTCTGATAATTTTTTTTATTAGAAGGCTTGTCTTTGAAGTTTGGATAGAAATCTCATTTTCAAGAGAATGTATTTGTTAAAGGAAATTATTCTCTAATCTTGCATCATTGTCTTCTCTAAAAAATTATAATTTATTCTAGAGTGTTATGAGATTTGGAGGATGATTCCTTTTCAAGTGTACCATAGATTATGTATTGGCACATGTAAATATATTTTCATGCTATGCATGCTCATTGTAGAGTTTATTCATTTTAAGTTTTAGAACAATTTTATATTTATAAAATGGTAGTGGTCAACTAAACCCCTCAAGGGATACATTGTCTCTACCAATGGTTTGATGTATTTCAGATCACTTCCATCTAACAAGAAATAGCTCAACAATGCTACACACCTAACCATAAGAACTTTTACCAATCTTTTTTTAATAAGAAAAGTGGAAAATGGTACAATTTAAGGCATGGCTTCTCTCCTCTATGAATTATGTGGACTTCCTATTAATCCTTGTGTGGAAAATGTCTAACAATTCTAGTCAGCAAGGAATCTCCTCCATACCTTCAATATAATTATTGACAATCCTAGCATATTTCATTTGTAGTAGGATATTCTCTCAATTCCTTTGACTTAATTCACAAGTATAACTAATTTCATTCTCAGTTCTGTTAGAAAATTATATACTACGGAGAAATGGAACAGATAAAATGTTGCAAAAACACAAATACAGGAACACATAAAATAAGAGAGACACATATATGCGTGGTTCACCCAATTTGGGCTATGTACATATAGAAACAACCAATCCTTCCTTTAATATTATGCAACAAAATGAAGAGATACAACCTACAACAGATCCTGTCTAATTTCTTAATATATTTCACACAACCTCCTCCCTCTCTCTCAGAAAATTCACCCACAAGTGCAATCCAATTCCCTCATATAAATCAAGGGTTTCCTTCTTGGGAAAAAACCCTAAATTTACATAAAATCTACCTTCATATCTTTCGCCTAATGAATGATCTAGATTGACTAGAAATTAAAATATTTTAGAAGGAAATTTTTCATCTATTTTTAGCTTCAGGGACGCTGCCCCCGAACCCTTGCTGGGGGGAGGTTCTTTAAAAGTAGTTTTCGCCCCCCCTTGGACCCCCCTTTTGGCTATCATACAAAGGAATTGTGGCCTCAATTATGAACTGGGTTCCAATGCGACCAAGACCTTTGAATCAAGAAGATAATTAGGCTCCCCACCTAGAAATCTCCCACTTGGGGATTGATTATAACAAATCCATCGTTGCTTCATTTGCTACACGATGCTTCCAATTTTGACCTAACTGTTTCTTATCTTCATCATCATACTTGAATACCAATTGAAGCTAAGAAGGATCTTATTTTCTCCTTGGTTAGAACTTTTGTTAACATGTCTACATGATTCTGGCTAATTTGTATATTTTCTAGCTTCAATTGGCCATCTTGCAACTCTCATAGTATGAAGTGGTACTTTAGATGTATATGTTTAGTATTGGAATGAAATTTTGAGTTCTTTGCAAGATGAATAATGCTTTGGGTATCACTGTATAACTTGCCCCTCTCCTGCTTCTTTCCCAACTCATAGATAAACCTTTGTAACCAAATCATTTCTTTACTAGCCTTTATAGAAGCAACATACTCTGCTTCCATTGTTGAAAGTGCAGCAATGTTTTGCAGTTTTGAAACCCAACTAATAGTTGTTCCACCTATGCTAAACACATATCCCTTGTTGGTCCTCTTGTTATCTCTATCACTTGCCATATCTGCATCAACATATCCCTGTAGAGAAATGTTTGAACCAACAAATCATAATGCTTGATTTGTGGTACCTCTTAAATATTTGAGAATCCACTTCATTGTTATCCAATGATCTTTTCTTGGATTGTTCATATACCTACTTACAACTCCCATTGTATGTGAAATATCAAACCTTGTGCATACCATTGCATACATTAAGCTTCCAATTGCTTATGCACATGGAAATTTACACATATAATCCATCTCTTCCTAGGTCTTGGGATAGATATCCTTACTTATTTTGAAATGGCTAGCCAAACGTGTACTAATTGGTTTTTGCTTCGGCATATTAAATATTTCCAACACCTTTTCTATGTGCTCACACTGAGATAATCTTAATTTGTGATTTTTACCGTCTCTAGTTAATGTCATTCAAAGGATGTGTTTTGCAGCACCCAAATCCTTCATTACAAATGAGTTTACCAATTTTCTTTTCAGCACATTTATTTCATGCATGTTAGACCTTGCAACAAGCATGTAATCTAAATACAGTAGCAATATAACATAGCTTCCATTATTTTTTATCTGAAGATAACCACAATGATAAGAATGTCATCTAGTATAACCTTATTCAGACATACACTTGTTAAATTTTAGATGTCATTGCCTTTTATCCTATTTAGGCCATACAAGCTCTTCTTCAACTTGCACACTAATTTCTCCTTCCATTTGACCTCATACCCTTGTGGTTGCTACATATATATTTCTTCCTCCAAATCCCCATGGAGAAAGGTTGTATTTGCATCTAAATGATCAAGATGCAAATATTCTCCTGCCACTAGACTTAAAATAGTTTTGGTTGAAGTCATTTTAACAACAAGATAAAAAAAAATCATCAAAGTGTATACCTTTCTTTTGTACAAACCCCTTCACCATAATTCTAGTCTCATACATTTTTCTTCCTCCAACCTATAAACCCATTAATTCTACAATGTTGTTTTCCCTGCAGGCAACTTGAGTAAGCCCCAATTCTAGTTATGCATCAAGGATTCCATCTCTTCTTCCATGGATTATCCCACTTCTTCCTTTTTTCTATCTGCATTGGTTCTTCATGACTTTCCATTTCACCAGAATCAGTCAACATTACATAATATAATGAAGGAAAGTATTGTTCAGTGGCTCTACTTATCCTGGTATATCTTCTAACACCACTTTCAGGTGTTTGAGGTGCATTTTGTTGTTGTGGTTGTTGATCATTATGGTTTGCAGACACCTTTACTCTTTCTATGATCCCATCAAGCACTACATAATCTTTGTTTTCCTTTTCCTGTTTCTTTTCGTGCATCTGATCCTTATATAAGACCTTTTCATTGAATATGACATATTTTCTCCTAATGATTTTGTGATTCTTATAATCATATAAGCGGGAAAAAAACCATTAACACCATATCCAATAAAGGTACATCTCTTTGATTTTTCCTTAAGCTTTGTTCTATTTTCTTTATTATTAGAACAAAGGCTTCACAACTGAAAGTCTTTAAAAATGACTAGTTTACCTTTTTACCTGTCCATGCCTCCTCTAGAATACCACCATCCAAAGAAATTGAAGGCCCTCTATTTTTTTATATAAAAAACAGTATCTACAACATCTTCCCAAAATTGTAAGGTAAATCTTGCATGCAATATCATGCGCCTTATGTGCTCCATGATTGTCCTATTCATCCTTTCAGACACACCATTTTCCTGTGGCATTCCTGGAACTCTCTTCTCTATGGGAATTTCATATTCCGAACAGTAGTTATCAAACTCATTGCTGCATTATTCACCTCCATTATCTATATGAGTCACTTCAACTTCTTTCCTGCCTCATTCTCAACCAAAGCTTTCCATTTATTGAAAGTATCAAATACATTAGATTTATTTTGAATACAATAAAACAAGGTTTTTCTAGTTGCATCATCAATAAAAGTAACATAATAGCGAGATCTACAAAGACATGATACCTGAGTTGGTCCCAATATATTTATATGGACATGCTCTAATTTTTCTCTCTTCCTTTCCTTCTCAACTTCGATAAATCTAACTGTCTTCTCTTCTATGTAAACAAAATTATCACATGAATCCAAATCAACATGCTTCAAACCCAGTAACAAATTTCTTGAGTGAAGAATATGCATCCCTTTCTCACTCACGTGCCCAAGGCTATGATGCCACAATGTCATATATGTTCATGTGGAGGTTAAATCATTACAAAATTAGAAATACCATTAAGTACCAACTTTTTCTCCATTTTCTATTACCAAGGCTCCTTTAGTGACCTTCTAGGTTTGGTCTGTGAATGTAGTTACACAACCTTTACCACTTAACTGCCCTATTGAAATTAGATTTGTATTCAGATCTAGAACATTGGTTACCTCCTTCAATAGCCATTGGTTTCTATTTTGTTTCTTTGTAAAAACCTTACCCATTCTAATGATTTTACAAGGTTTATCATCACCCAAACAAACATGTCCAAAATCTCCTAGAACATAGTCATGAAATTTTTTTCTATTAGGTATAGCATGCAATGAAGCCCCTGAGTCAACCACCCAGGCATCAATAATATTTTCTAATGAAATAATCAAAGCATCTTGTAACACATCACATGTCACATTTTCTTCATGATTGTTCTCTTGATGTCGATCTCCTTATTTTCCTTTCTAAGATTTGCAATCTTTCTTCAGGTGTCCTTTCTTCCAACATTTCCAGCACACTATCCCTGATTTAGATTTGGATATTCCTTTTCTAAACTTACTGTGATTTCCTAGGCTCCTTCCTCTTTCCATTTTTCTTCCCCTAGTCTCTACAGTCAAAGCATTACCTGATGTTTCATAGGAGCTTTTCCATCAAATTTCCTTACTAAGGATGGCACCAACAACATCATCAAACTTTAAAGTACTAGATCTAGAGATAGAGTTACTAATAACCATAACTAAGTCATTCTAAATTAATGGAAATGAACACAAAAGTAACAGAGCCCTAACTTCATCATCAAAATTTACCCCTACAAAACTTAACTGTTGGGTAACATTGTCAAAGTAATTTAAATGATCAACAAAAAATCTTCCTTTTGACATATTCCTATTAAATATATGCTTCATAATAAATACCTTATTTGAGGACAAGTGTTTTTCATATAGTTTGGCCAATTCCATCATTAAACATTCTATTGTTATTTCCTTTGAAATGTTGGATGCCACTGCTGCTTCCAGACATAGCCTTATTGTTCCTAGTGAATTTCTGTCAAGAATCTTCCATTTTGCATCTGTCATACTCATCATCTTCTTTTATTTTACACTCAATAGTAGATACATATCTTTATGATATGTATAATATTCCATCTACATGCTCCACAGTTCATAGTTTTGGACATTAAATTTCTCGACCCTAAACCTAGCATCTTCAACGATTTCTCCCACTTGAATTATGAACCCTTCTCTCTTGCAAGTTTATCAACCAAATATACCTTCAACTCTGATAACCATTGTTAGAAAACTATATATTTTACAAAGAAACAGAACACAAAGGATTGTGGAAACACAAATACAGAAATGATGTTAGGGTCCCACCCTAACCCCCTTATCTATGTAATGGGACCACGTCATAGTCAAGAGTCAATAAAGCCCATATTAATAATTGTAAGTGGTTAATCCGCAATTAATAACGGAACCACAGTTAGTTGCAAATGGGTCGTAGTATTAGATAGATGGTATTAGTAATACCACGGTATTGGCCCGTGGTATTGCATGTATGAGTCATATATAAAGGATAGAAACTCCCTGCGAGGAGTATCGTGT
>APFE031139011.1:463561-474479 GCA_000404065.3 Pinus taeda | reverse complement strand
AAATAGCTTTTTCTAGCATAATGGTTGTGTGTGTGCATGTTTCTTGATTTAGACAACTTTCAGTCTGCTAGGGTTCCACCCAAAAGCCCTAGGGGATAAAATCCCTCAACAACATCACAAGAAGATACAACAGACATGGAAAAGACTCCATCCAGGTATGTTTAGAAGAATCATCCAGAATCTCAAATTCTAGGAGAAAGAGGGGTTGGTGTATAGACAAGAAGAACTCTTACAGGGACCTCAAGTTATCTAGCATTACTATCCTCCACCAAACCTCAGAATATAAATGAGGCCTGCAAAGATGAATGTTGGGTCAAGGCCATGGATGAAGAACTAGAACAAATTGAAAAGAATGATACTTGGGAATTAGTCCTAGACCTCATGATAAAAATGTTATAGGAACAAAATGGATATTTAAGAATAAGCTGAATGAGAATGGAGAAGTTAGTAGAAACAAGGCAATACTTGTTTGTAAAGGGTATGCTCAACAAGAAGGTATAGATTTTGAAGAAACATTTGCACCTGTTGCCAAACTTGAAGCCATAAGGATGTTTCTTGCTCTCTCTAGTTCTCGAAAATTCAAAGTATATCAAATGGATTTAAAATCAACCTTTATTAATGGAGATTTATAAGAAGAAGTTTATATTGAACAGCCAGAAGGATTCATTCTTGGAAATGATGCAAAACTTGTATGCAAGCTCAAAAAGGATCTCTATGGTCTAAAAAATGCTCCAAGGGCTTGCTATTACCACCTTGACAAATATCTACAACAACAAGGTTTCATAAAAGGTTGTGCAGATAGCAATTTATACACAAAGATTGAAAATGATAAACTACTAATTATTGTTGTTTATGTTGATGATATAATGTTTGGTAGCAATGAAGAATCCATGAGTCAGAATTTTGCTTCAGTAATGCAACAAGAATTTGAAATTTCCTTACTTGGTGAACTTACTTATTTTCTTGGTCTACAAGTACAACAAACAAAAGATGGTATCTTTCTTTCACAAACCAAATATCTCAAGCAAATCTTGAAGAAGTATGGAATGGAAGATTCGAAACCAGTATGTACTCCAATGCTAACATGATGCAGTCTCATTTATAATGATGAATTAGCAGCAGTAAACCAACCAACTTACATATCTATGTTTGGAAGTTTTCTTTATCTAATAGGTACCAGACCTGATACCATCCATGCAATAAGAATTGTTGGAAGGTTCCAAGTAAATCCAAAGGAATCACATCTCTAGGCAGTCAAAATATTTTTCAAATATCTTCAAGGAACTTAGGAATTTGGACTATGGTATCCTAAAGATATAGATATTACTCTTCATGCTTATATAGATGTAGATTGGACAAGAAATGTGGATGATCTAAAGAGTACTATTGGAGGTGCATTCTATATCAGTTCTCGATTAGTGTCAAGGTTCAGCAAGAAACAAATTTCGATTACCTTATCTACAACTGAAGCAGAATATGTGGTCATTGCATCTTTCTGCACACAACTACTTTGGATGATGCAAACGTTGCAAGAAATTCAAATCGCATGTACTCCAACCATCTCCATTCTATGTGATAATACAAGTGCCATCAGTATTTTGAAAAATCCTGTCATGCAATCCAAGACCAAGCACATACCCATTAAGTACATTTTCTACAAGAACAAGTGCTTGAACAAAAGGTTAAATTGGAGTATGTTCCCTCCAAATAAAAGGTTGTTGATATATTCACTAAAACACTTCCTAGAGAAACATTTGAATATCTCAGACAAAAGGTGGCAGTAGTTGCTACATCATCCTACTGTTAAATCCAATTTTTAGGGGAAGGTTATTATATGCAGGTTTCATGAAGTATAGTCGCGTATACATGTGAGTTTCTGTGGCTGAAGGAGAGTATATGTTTTCCTGACAGAAAAACAGTGGGTCAGACTCCAATATGGGTGCTCTGTTTGATATTGATGATTACAGTCTGACAATATGCTTTGTTCATTGATTTTTATCTAACTGACAAAGATGCCTTGATGAATGGCTTGTTGACAATGCACAGGTAGCACAGGTTCAGGGGGAGCATTAACCTTCACATACATTCAATATTGTTGGCATCATGGTCGCTAAGTTCAGCTATGGCTTCAGATACTTATATCATTTGTTGCATAAGTCATGTAAATATATAGGGTGTCATATGACTTATTCTATCATGGTCTATATTTCAATGAGTCCTATTGGACATATGATGTAATCCGTATCCCCACTTTGCATTGGATGGATGATGTAATAATTTTTGTATTTCTTTCATGTATAAACAATTGGTATATCCCCACTTGGTTGGGTGGATGAGTGAAATATGGTGTATCCCCACTTGGTTGTGTGATTGATGTATGTATGAGTCATTGGTCATAGGGAGGTCATACTCACTTAGTTGAGTTATAGAGTCATGTTATTCTTCTTGAGTTATAGAGTCATGTCATTCTTCTGAGTTATAGAGTCATGGGTAGCATAATGTATATCAAAGGGGGAGAATATCTTGGTCCACCCTTTTCCCTTTATGTTAAAGGGGGAGAGTATTTTGGTGTTGCTTGTTATCTCTAACAATTTCTATAGCTTGTAGTAATCAACATCAACATGGTTTCCATCAAGTCCAAAGGGGAATATTGTTGGCATTATGATACAAGTGTTGTCCTTGATGACAACTCACTCACAGGTCACTTCAATTTTGATGAAAGGCAACCCATAGTGTAACAGGTCCATTCAGATGTAACAGGGCATTGGTACAGAAGAATAGGAAGATGGAACTAAAGTCTACTAATTAGAATGAAGAGGTTGAAGATAAAGGATGGTGAAAAGTAGTTTAATATGTATACACATGTCCTCTTAGTCAAAACAACATATACACGTTGGTTCATAGGACAAAAAGAGTGTATACGTATACACGCACTTTAACAAGAAGAAAAGCATGTATATGTTGGAAAATCAAGAAAATTCAAGAGGAGACAATACCGGGGGTCAATACCATGATATTAGCCCACAATATTGACCAGATTAACGACTATTTGATCCCATCCAAGAATACCATGTGTCCTAAGTGGTTTTGGTCTGAGGTATTGAGAAAGGTCTAGAACTATATAAGGAGGAGAAGATCATAAGGCCAGGGTGTGCAAGTGAAAGAGTTTCTAAGGAATAGTTCTATTTGAAGTATATTTTATGTTGTAGAGGCTATGTTTGTGATTTGATTTGAAATATTTTGTGCACCTTGAATTCAATGTTGGATCAAGATCATGAGACCTAAAATGACTTATCATTTAATGATCTGATATTGGTTGGGCTAGATCTGATTATGTACACCTATTTTATTCCTTAAATGTCATGATCTGGGTTTGTCCAAAGTCCGGAATAGCAGGGAAGTTATGAGTTAATATTTTCAATTCTATATGCTGGTTCATCTCAATAAAAGTGCATGTACATGTAGGTTCTACTCTTCCAAGTGGCGTATATAAAAGAAAAACCTATTCTTCAAGATCTGACTGATCTATCTGACCAGTTCTGTTGTTTTGTTACTGTCTGTCAATGAAGTATTCTTAGATCTGAATGTAAAACTGAATGCATAAAGAGTTTGATATATGATTGATTGATTGTATAAGTGAGAAGGGTGATCTCTACTACTGCCTGTGTAAATCTATGTAAATCGACAGTAGATGTTCAGTATATTATTGGTTGGTATAGACTTGATTTAGAAGTTTTATGTTTTAGTAGTTTTGAAGGTATACGCAGTTTTGATTAAAGGAAGTAACATATACACGTAGGTTGGGTTTAGTAAAGTAGCGTATACATTCTGATGCATGATTTTTGAGGTTGCAACTGGTTCTGAATGATAATGCAGGTTTTTGGGTTCAACACAGTGTTCTAGTGATAATGATCTGACTATTCAGATTAATTGATTATTGGTTGATGCAATTTGAAAGTTTTGATGGGTCCAGTATGAAAATTTGATGAAACGAGGTCTTCATGTGTATTTTTGTGTACTAGGAGCATCTAGTCTAAAAATTTATGAAACGTGGTCCTTGGAGGAAGAGAGAAGGTCATAGCCTTCTGTAGGTCGTCGCCTACATACTAGTAAACACATTGGCTAGTACACGAGCTAGGGGATTGTAGCTCCCTTCCAAGAGAAGCTGGAAAACGAGAGAAGGTTGTAGCCTTCTGTAGGTGGGTGCCTATGTACTGGTATGAGTCTGCACTAGTACAATATTATAAACATATTTTCTTATTACTAAAAGAAGACAGAGATGACAACAGTAGGTGGTTTTCACCCACATTAGGTTTCCGCCTTAAATCTTGGTGTTCATGTGTGTTCCTTATGCGAGATGACTTATTCTGTTTTTACTCCACTGTTTAATAAGTTACTGATGCACTGGTTAAAGATCAACACATCATAAATTGACTAAATCACAAGTTCTCTGGGTATACACTGGTTTCTCAAATCACAGTACCATCTACACGCTAGTTCACTTCACAGAAGTAACATATATAAATATGTTTGGGAAATGAAAAGTTATTGACATGATAATGTTGATTCCCCCCCCTCCTCTTAGTATTATTTCCAACACCATCTTCTTGAAGCTTTTGGATTCTAAGTGTCCATCTCGATTACAAAATTTGCAATGTCTATCAGTCTTCTTCCCTTTATTTTTATTTACCTTATCATTTTGTTGAATTGATTTTTCATTTTGAGACTGAAAGTGCTTACTATCCTTGGTTGGTTTAGGACCATTCTTTTTAGGATGCTGCTTCTTAGGATAGTTTGAACTTGGTTGTTACTGGGTGGCGAAGGTTTTCTTAGAAGAGTTTCCAAGATTAAGAAGACCAAGATGTAAGGGTTTTTCTTATTCTGTTACTAAATAATCACAAAAGGCATCAAAATAAGGGGACTTGTAGTCTTTTCCTTGAGAAATAAAGGCTTCCCTAGTAGAATGGGTGGAAAAAAATAAAGAGTAGGTTAGTCCCAACTTAGTAAGAATGAAATAGATAAGGCTACCATATTTTCTCTTAACCTTAACACCTTTTAAGAGAAGTCTAAGGGTCTTGAACTTGGACAAAAAATCTTCAATGGAAGAAAAATTATTGGGGTCCAACGTAAGCAACTCATTTTCGAGTTGATGGGCTCTAATTCGTTTTTAATTCCAAAAAATTTACTGAGTGTTAGAAAATTATATATTACAGAGCAATGGAACACATAAAATATATTGCAAAAATATAAACACAGATATACGTGGCTCACCCAATTTGGGCTACATCCACGTGAAATAACGAGTCCTTCCTTTTATATTATCTAGCAAACTGAAGAGATACAACCTACAACAGATCCTCTGTAATTCCCTCTTCACTCTCACACAATCTCCTCTCTCTTTCTCACTCAGAATATAGATCTACATAGATGCAAAACAATTCCCTCATATATAGCAAGGGGTTGCCTTCTAGGGAGAAGAACCCTAAATTAAACATAACTTCTACTGTCATATCTCCGCCTAATGAATGACCTAGGTTGACTAGGAAATTACAACATTTTACAAGGCAATTTGACACCTATTTTTAGCTTCAGGGGCATTTCCCCCCATCTCTCGCTAGGGGAGGGCTCCCAAAGATCACAACCGCCCCCCTAGACCCCCTTTGCACTGCAAATATTACGAACTGGGGTCCAATGCAGTGATACCTCTAAATAAAGAAGATAATCAGGCTCCACACCCAACATTGAGCTGTTTCATTTCTTCATCGTGGATATCAAGTTCTACGATGTGGAATCTAAGGTCTGGAGAAATAGACATCCCTATCAACCCATGTGCTTGATCTTGCCTATTTTCCCATTTGGATTGCTTATCTTCATCTTTAGGTTTAGACTCTTAGCCTGAGTCTATTCTATAAATACCTTTACTTCTAAGTAAATCTTCCATGTAGGACACTAGTTCGAAGTAGTTGGTGCTGTCAAGAATAACTTGGCATGGACTTTCTATTTTAATAGAAATTGAAGTTGTAGATGCTGAAACTAATTGTTTCAATGGAAAGATCTTGAAAAAATAGGCCGATTAAAAAAACGGCTCGAAAAATGGCTTCCAAATGAAGACGTTATGACTTTTTGAAGAAAAGTTGTTGAAGATGTTGACGAAGTACGTGAATGTTCAGAACTGAATGATAATGTTATATTTAAAAAAAAAATCCCCTACCTTTCCAAACTTAATCTAATTAACTCACTTAAAAAAAATATTTTATGTGACCCATTTTTTAAATCAATGCAACTCACTTTTACAATGGTACTTTATGAACTACCCACTAAATTGTAACTTAAATAAAAGATAAAGTGACTTTAGAATTATAAGTGACTCACTTTTTATAATGGGTGAGAACACTTTTACATAAAGTAACTTTAAAAATTAAGTTACATGTGCTTTTTGAAAAAGTAACTCAACAAAAAGATATACTTGAACCAAAGACCTCTATTCTCATAAAGTAACTTTGGACCAAGTGAGCTAGTTTAAAAGGATAATAATTTTTGGAAAAGAGGATGGGTTTGTTTGTTTGTTTGTTTGCTTGTTTGTTTGGTTGGTTGGTTGGTCATTGAAGATTTGGAGTGCGTGCTTACTTGAAAAAACCTTTTCTTCCTACAAAACAAAAAACCATACAACCCAACACGAACATGCAAAAAAAAACACTAAATCTTATGGCTTAAAGTTAGCTTTCACCGGTAACTAAATATTTTCCTCAATGTTTTTGATTTCCCGAGATCACCTTAAAGCACGACGGAAAAGAGCATACGCATGAGAAAAATCCTTCCTTTCTATTTATGATTTTCCCAGATCACACAGGGTTGCAAGGCAAAGAGCATACGCAGAAATGAAAGGTATAAATCTGTTAATAAAAAATAGAGAGATAAATAAACTGAAATAAACAGAGAGATAAATACACTGTAAATAAATATTGTATACCTCCAAATCTTAAAAATGATGTAGCTAGGGCTACCAAAAACTTTTTCACATAAAACGAAAGGGGTTCCTCATTGGAACGAATGCTTCTAACACAATAGAGTAGTCCTCTCTGCACAAAAGCCATCAGAAACAATATATCTGTTGGAAATAATACTGAGAGTGGGGGTGAATCAGTATTATTCAAGTCAATAATATCTTTCCCTTCATACTCAATTTCATATATGTTACCTCAATGAAGGTAACTGCGTGTGCACACAACTGTGTTTAAGGAAACAAGCGTATATCCAGCAAACTAATGATTCAGTTAATTCATCATATGTTGATATTTAATCTGAGCATCAGTACTTTATTAAACATTAAACAGTAACCATGTGCAGTTAATAACAGAAAGAACCATAACACATAAGCAACACATATGAACACCAAGACGTAATGTGGAAACCCAATGTGGGTAAAAACCACCTACTGTTGTCGTCTCTGTCTTGTTTTAATAATAAGAAAAATTGTTTACAACATTGTATTGGTGCAGACTCATACTAGTACGTAGGCTTCTACCTGCAGAAGGCTACAACCTTCTTTCTTTCTCCAACTTCTACTAGAAGGGAGCTACAACACCCTAGCTCTTGTACTAGCCGATATGTTTACTAGCACGTAGGCACTAAAATACAGAAGGCTACAACCTTATCTCTTCCTCCAGGTATCATGTTTCATAAATTTTCATACTGGATACTCCTGGAACACAACATCATATTCTCAAGGCCACGTTTCATCCAATTTTCATATTGGACCCATCAACAACATTGAAACTCAAAATCAATCACCACTGCAATCACTGAAACTCAATCATTACTTTTTGAATCAACCAAACTCAATCAATCAATGACAACCCATGAATCTGTTCTTTCAGAATGCTGTCACCAGAATACAGTAACCAAAACCCAAGCCAAAACTCAGAACACTGCATCAGCAAACAGAAGAAACTAAAACATATTTTATAAGGTATACGCTACTTCCATGTGTCGAACCTGCGTGTACACATGCTTTACTGAAAGCCAACCAGCGTATACATCTGTAAATATAAATTCAGAGTTCTGCAACTATTCCAGACTTTAGTTATGCCGAGATCATTTCATTTACAGAATAATATATGCGTCAATGATCAGATCTAGAATATACAGGAGTGTCAACATAAAAGATAGTACACTTTACACCTTAAGATCCTAATTCGTCATTAGATCTGATTAGCTAAGGTTCATCCTTGGTTCAGATGCAGCTGTGCACCATAACCCAATAACCTGCATACTATATCTCACACTTCATCAGATATTCGATACTTGCGCACTTTGGCCTAATGATCTTCTTCTCCTTTTATAGTTTTAGGTCTTTCTCAATACCATGGACCAAAACCATTTAGGACCAATACCTTGGACCAAATACTTTGGACAAAAAAGTTAGTTTTCCAAGGTATACGCACCTTTCCTTTTGTGAAAGTGCATGTGTACGTATACGCGACCTGTATACAGTGAATCCATGTGTATACGCAGCTTAACCAATGGTGAACCTGCGTATACCTCTCTTTTCGTTTGTGAAGTCTGATCTGTAACTCTGTGTTGTTAACCTGCTGTACTGTGATCTGTCATCTGAATGAGTTGCCATCAAGGACAACACCTGTGTCATAATGCCAACAATCTCCCCTTTTGGACTTGATGGCAACACTAAGTCACTCTCCCCCTTTGTTATCAAGGGCAAAGGGTCATGCTCCCCCTGAGTACCTATTGAATTCTCTGATATATTGAAGTGTGTTGATTGAGCTCCTATGATCGAGTCCATGCTCCCCCTGAGCACAAGCAAGGTCTGCAAAAAGATAACATGATTCTATCCATACATCACCAATGACCTTCCTATCACCAAAGACTCATACATACATCCATCTCCCAATCAAATGGGGATATAGCAAATTTGACTCATCTACCCAACCAAGTGGGGATATACTAATTATTTATACAAGAAACATTACATCATCTGTCCCATGCATAGTGGGGTTACAAATTAGGTCTTTTCATGACCTTTACATTAAATGATATACATGACATATATAACAGAGACCAAATATCTTAAACAAGACCATGATAGTCATCAGCAACATCTGTCAATCAGCATCCAAACCAGCAACCATGTTCTCCCCTTGAACCTGTTCCACTTGAATAAAAAACAACTATGTGAATCTATACCAAGATCTTCTGAGATAATGCCATCAATGCATTATTAGAAACATATGCTCCCCCTAAACCTGTGTTAGATGTTCACTATCAGATCTAATCATTTCATATATTAGAAGAGTTATCAAAGCATCATCATCAATCAAATATACATCAAGGTATCAACAACTTATGAGAGCCAACATATTTCCACATGTCATCAACAGATTGTAACCATCATCAAGCAGAGCAGATAATTCATTGAACCAGATCAGATCACTTTGTCTTGAGTTTGGCCCACAACTTCTCCTAAAACCAATATATACACGATTGTACCCACAGAAACCAATGTATGTATGTGACTACGCTTCATGAAACTTGCGTATAAGCAACTTTCTCTCAAAAAGATAGGATTTAACAGCAGGATGATGCAACAACTACTCCCAACTTCTGCCTGAGATATTCAAATGTCTCTCTGGGCAGTGGTTTAGTGAATATATTAGCAACCTGTTCTTTGGAGGGAACATACTCCAATTTGACCTTTTGTTCAAGCACTTGTTCACGTAGAAAATGACATTTGATGGGTATGTGCTTGGTATTGGAATGCATTGCTAGATTCCTTTAAATACTGATGGCACTTGTATTATCATATAGAATGGAGATAGGTGGAGTACATGTGATCTGAATGTCTTGCAATTTTTGTATCATCTAAAGTAGTTGTGTGCAGTAAGATGCAACAGCCACATATTTTGCTTCAGTTGTAGATAATGCAATTGAACTTTGTTTCTTGTTGAACCAAGACACTAACCTAGAACCATATAGAATGCACCACCACTGATGCTTTTTCTGTCATCAACGCTTCCTACCCAATCTGCATCTATATATGCATGAAGTGTAAGATCTATATCTCTAGGATACCATAAACCAAAATTCTGTGTTCCTTGAAGATATTTGAAAATCCTTTTGACTGCCTAAAGGTGTGATTCCTTTGGATTTTCTTGGAATCTTCCAACTATTCCTACTACATGCATGATGTCCAGTCGGGTACCTGGTAGATAAAGCAGACTGCCAATCATGGATCTGTAATGGACCTGTAAGTTGGTTGATGTACTGCTATTGATTCATCATTTGAGCTGAGATCGCATCCTGTTACCATTGGGGTACATACTGGTTTAGAATCTTCCATGTCGTACTTTTTCAAGATCTGTTTGAGATATTTGGTTTGTGACAGAAAAATACCATCTTTATTTTGTTGAACTTGTAGACCAAGAAAATATGTAAGCTCACCAAGTAGGGACATTTCAAATTCTTGCTGCATTACGGAAGCAAGATTCCGACTCATGGATTCTTTATTGCTACCAAAAATTATATCATAAACATAAACAACAATTATTAGTAATTTACTATTGTTAATCTTTGTATATAGATTGCTATCAGTTGATCCCTTTGAAAATCCTTGTTGGTGGAGACATTTGTCAAGACGGTAATACTAGGCCCTTGGAGCTTGTTTTATACCATAGAGAGCCTTTCTGAGTTTGCATACAAGTTTTCCATCATTTCTTAGAATAAATCTGCCTGGTTGCTCAATATAGACTTCTTCTTCTAAGTCTCCATTAAGAAAGGTAGATTTTACATCCATTTGGTATACTTTGAATTTCTGAAAACTGGAAAGAGCAAGAAACATTCTTATGGCTTCAAGTCTAGCAACAGGTGCAAAAGTTTCTTCAAAATCTATACCTTCTTGTTGAGC
>APFE031139011.1:429932-462779 GCA_000404065.3 Pinus taeda | reverse complement strand
TTTCATCAGTCCTTTTGATGTAACATTTTCTTCCAAAAACTTTGAAGTATTTTACAATAGGAGTCTTACCATACCAAAGTTCATGTGGAGTTTGAGTGTTGTTTACTCGAACATTTTATTGGTTGAGAATAGTGATGGCGACGAATGCAGCTTCACCCCAGAAGGTTGCAGGAGTTCTAGATTCATCTAGCATAGCTTGAGCCATTTGTTGAACAATTCTGTTCATTCCTTCTACCACTCCATTTTGTTGAGGAGTCCTTGTGGTGGAGAACTACCTTTTTATTCCATGTTGTTCACAAAAGTCAAAGAACTCATCCGAGGTAAATTCCCCTCCTCGATCAAATCTGAGGCATTTGATTTTGGGATCTGATTCATTTTCAACCAAAGCTTTGAAGGCTTTGAATTTTTCAAATGCTTCATCTTTATGCTTTAGAAGACCTATCCAACACATTCTGGAAAAATCATTAATGAATAATATAAAGTATTCTTCTCCACGAGGTGACTTTTTCCTTGATGGTCCACATAAATTAGTATGAACAAGTTCAAGAGGCTTACTAGCTGATCCTTCTTTTTCAGGGAAGTGTGATCTGGTTTGCTTACCGAATTGACATGATTTGCATATTGTATTTTTAGGAATTTTGATATCAGGAAGATCACGAACAACCTGGAATCTGCATGCTTTTCTTATTTGAGAAAAGCTAAGATTCCCAAATCTTCTGTGCCATAGCCAATGTTCATCATTTTTTCTTAGATAGCACTGTTGTTGTCCTCCCCTGAGTATGTATAAGTTGT
The DNA here is from genome assembly GCA_000404065.3 of Pinus taeda. Lineage (NCBI taxonomy): Eukaryota > Viridiplantae > Streptophyta > Pinopsida > Pinales > Pinaceae > Pinus > Pinus taeda. The sequence goes on along the minus strand of APFE031139011.1, from coordinate 461,987 downwards.
TTGGAGTTCTTGTACCTTTGATCACGGTTTCTCCTATATCGAACTCACGAACAACACATCCATTTTATCGAAAGACTACTTCATTTCCTTGATCACACATTTGACTGACACTCAACATGTTATGCTTTAGACCATCAACATACATAACATTCCCAACTTTAACCTTTTATTTTAAGAAAACAGAGCCTTTACCTTTTATGATAGCAGGAGTATCATTTCTAAATGAGACCTTCTTTTCCTTTTCTAAGGCATTATATGAGTGAAGTTTTTCTTTGTCACCTGTCATTTGTTTTGAGCATCCACTGTCGATGTAACACTGATTTTCTTGTCCTTCTGCATACAAGGCTATGCCACATCTTTCTGTTTGCGGTTCTTTCTTTCTCCATATTTTGGGTATTAATGGAGTTTGCTCCTTTTGATATATTTGTCAAAATTTACTCCTGCATTTAGATTCTTCATGACCGAAGTTGTTGCAGATAGAGCATTCTATTTCATTTTCAAGAAGAGAAAAGTTATTCTAGGACATTTTCATGATCCCTATCACATTCCTTTGATTTCTTGCTTCTCTAGTCATGATGGTCTTGTAAGCAACACATTGAGTAGCTTTGTGTCCAAAGTTATGACATGAAAAACATTGGCCATTTAAGAAGTTCCTGCGATTATCGAATCTACTGACTTGGTGATTGTAGTTTCTATTGATATTCATCCTTGAAGTAGATTGAGTATGATTTACCTGAGGTTGGTTGTGGCTTCTGTTCATCCTTGAAGTAAATTGAGCTTGATTTACCTAGTGATCTACTTTATGCCTTTGCTAACAATTGTCAAACTGTTCACTGCTCTTTGCTGCATTAAGATAGCTTTTAATGGAGGTTGACGACTTCTGTGCTTGAGATGCTTCTTCGGTGTATCCAAGACCTGTCTTTATCAGAGGAGAACGCTGCACTTTGATAATTTCATTTAATGTTTTTGATCCTTTAGCAAATCTAATATTGAAAGATTTTGTTTTCTCAAGCTCCTTTCTTAGACCCACAATTTCACATTCTAGTTTTTCATTGTGTTTTTCTCTTTCTGCAAGTTGGAATGTCAAAGTTTCTATAATCATATTCTTTTCTTCTAAACACATTTTGAGTTTAGAGATTTCTTGATAAAGGTCATCTTCATCTAAAGCATCCAAGAAGTCATCATCTGCATAAGCCATCAGAAGTCTATAGTCATTACTATTTTCATCTTCATCACTAATTGATAAACCATTGCTATCTTCATGAGTATAGTAGCTCTTCTTACTTACACTTTGTTTTCTGTTCCATTTTGTAGATTCCTTCCCTTTATCAAATTTATCTCTATGAGGACATTTGGAAACATAATGACCGACTCTACCACAAGCAAATCATTTGAAAGGTAGTTTACCTCTGAATCTTCGGGAACCCCGTTGAAGATTCTTAACAAAGTTTACTTCCTCTTCTTCTTTTGGAATATTTCCTGATTCATTGAGTTCTTCTTTTCCTTTTGCTGAAGCTTTAAATGCAGCTTATCTCATATCCGATGGACCTCCTTTTCTCATCTCAAAAGTAGTTAATATTCTGTGCAGCTGTATCATAGTAATAGTCTGTATATCCTGCTTTTCTTCTATGACAAATACTTTTGATTCGAACTTAGCAAACAAGGATCTTAAAACTTTTTCAACTAACATAACTTCCTTTATTTCTTCACCTAGATTATTTATGCAATTAACAATCTCATCTATACGTAAGAAGTAACTAGCTATACTTTCATCATTGTGCATCTTGATAGTTTCATATTGAATTCTGAGAGTCTCCTTCGTAGCTTAGAATGATTTTGTCCCATATTCTTTGGTGGATTTGAGCTGCACAACCTTGACAAACTCTGATTGTGACAGACTTCCCAACAATGTATTGACAACCTTGGCATTGGTTTCATATTTCTTTTTACCTGCCATATCTATAGGAATTGCTTATGGAAATGTATATCCTCCTTCCACGATTTCCCAGACATCTGTTCCAAGTGATTGAAGATAGGTTGTGGTTCTTACCATCCAATAAACAAAGTTTCTTCCATCAAAGATTGGTAGTCTGATGGATCCCCTACTTTCTTGATTACTCATGATGATGGATCTTCCTTCAAGCGATGAAGGACCTGTTCTGATACAAATTGTTGTAAATAATACTGAGAGGGGGGGTGAATCAGTATTAGTCAAGTCAATAATATTTTTCCTTTCATACTCAATTTCATAGATGCTACTTCAATGAAGGTAACCCGTGTGTGCAAACAACTGTGTTTAAGGAAACGAGTGTATATCCAACAAACTAATGATTCAATTAATTCAATATATGTTGATCTTTAATCTGAGCATCAGTACTTTATTAAACATTAAACAGTAACCATGTGCAGTTAATAATAGAAAGAACCATCACACATAAGAAACACACATGAACAACAAGATGTAAGGTGGAAACCGAATGTGGGTAAAAGCCACCTGCTACTGTCATCTCTGTCTTCTTATAATAATAAGAAAAATTGTTTACAACACTGTACTAGTGCAGACTCATACTAGTACGCAGGCTTCTACCTGCAGAAGGCTACAACCTTCTCTCATTCTCCAACTTCTACTGGAAGGGAGATACAATCCCCTAGCTCTTGTACTAGTCGATATGTTTACTAGCACATAGGCACCGACCTACAGAAGGCTAAATTCTTCTCTCTTCCTCCAAGTACCACATTTCATAAATTTTCATATTGGATACTCATGGAACACAACATCATAATCTGAAGGCCACGTTTCATCCAATTTTCATATTGGATCCATCAACAACATTAAAGCTCAAAATCAATCACCACTGCACTCATTGAAACTCAATCATTACTTTCTGAATCAACCAAACTCAATCAATCAATGACAACCCATGAATCTATTATTTCATAATGTTGCCACCAGAATACAGTAACCAGAACCCAAGCCAGAACTCAAAACATTTCATCAACAAACAAAAGAACTAAAACATATTTTATAAGGTATATGCTACTTCCATGTGTCGAACCTACATGTACACACACTTTACTCAAAGCCAACTAGCGTATACATCTGTAAATACAAATTCAGAGTTCTGCAACTATTCTAGACTTTAGTTATACCGAGATCATTTCATTTACAGAATAATATATGTGTCAGTGATTAGATCTAGAATATACAGGAGCGTCAACACAAAATATAGTACACTTTACACTTTAAGATCCTGATTCATCATTAGATCTGATTAGCTACGGTTCATCCTTGGTTTAGATCCAGTTGTGTACCATAACCCATTAACCTGCATACTAGATCTCACACTTCATCAGATATTTGATACTTGCACACTTTGGCCTAATGATCTTCTCCTCCTTTTATAGTTTTAGGCCTTTCTCAATACCATGGACCAAAACCATTTAGGGCCAATACCTTGGACCAAATACCTAGGGTCAATACCTTGGACTAGATACCTTGGAACAATACCATGGATTAAAATACCATGGACCAAATACTTCGGACCAAAAATTTAGTTTTCCAAGGTATATGCGCCTTTCCTTCTGTGAAAGTGCGTGTGTACGTATACGCGACTTGTATACAGTGAACCCCTATGTATATGTGGCTTGGCCAATGGTGAACTTGCGTATACCTCTCTTTCTTCATTTTGTGAAGTATGATCTGTAACTCTGTGCTGTTAACCTATTGTACTATGATCTGTCATGTGAATGAGTTGCCATCAAGTACAACACCTGTGTCATAATGCCAGCAATATCTAGGAAATGATAGTCGGATGCAGTTGTACCAGCTTTGGAACTAGATCACCAATGGATGTGGCCCTCAAATAGCTCTGATGCCATGTAGGAATTTACAAGGTAAGTTCCTTAGATAGAAAACCAAAGGATACCTCTCACAAATAGATCATAGATTAGTACACCAATATTCCTGAGCCAATGTGACCACTTCAGGAAATTTATTAATGTAAAAGAAAGAAAATTTACATAAGCTTCTCTCATGAATGGTCACCTTACAAATGACCCTCCATGCTCTTTAAATAGATATCATGGACCAATCAGGTTTTAAGCCACGGATCAAGCGTCGGTAATACCGAGGAGAGAATGAACCGTCGAATCACTTCATGTTTAGAACATATTGTGACCATTGGATTGTAAGTTACAAAATTAAATAGTAAAGAAACAAACTTTATCTAACTCTACACTAGACCAAGTTATACTTAACTATTTCCTATGTGTCGGAATATCCTAACACTGCTTCCTCGAATGAGGATGGCTTAATCCCTACACTCTTGCTCATCAGAGCCATGTATCTAATGTACCAATCTAGTGACCTCCTCTGCCTGCATTATGATGTAGGTGTTCCCACATTCTCTATTGCATCATGAATCAATCCATTTGCCTCTCTGGTGCACTTTCTTCCATCTCTGGAAGACTTTGCATGAGTGGTTGTTTCCACTATTTGCTCCTCTGCATGTGGCTTCTCCACATGATCCTAAGGTTCCTCCTTTGAAGCCAAAATCTCCTCATATGCATGTAACTAAAGCTCCCTCTCAAGGTAACATATCATGGCCTTCTCTTAATTGAACTTAACATCTCTACGAATCACTGCCATCTTATTGGATGGTAGGTACACCTAATATTTGTGAGGTGTATTAGTGTACCCTAGAAATATGCCCAACTCAGCTTTTGGATCTAGATTTTTTCATGCATCCTTGGTAACATGACAATAAATTGATGAATCAAAGATCCCGAAGTGTGCCACATCTGGTTTCTTACCTAAAAAAAATTCTCCTGGTGTACTCATCCCAAGAATTTTATGAGGGCTTCTAGTATGCAAATAAACATATGTGTTGCATGCTTTAGCCCACAAGTGCAATGGTAGACCTTGATCATGTAACATTGCCTGTGCCACTCCCACAATGCTTCTATTCTTCCTTTCAACTACCCAATTATGCTATGGGTTATGAGGTACTATTAATTCTTGTCGAATGCTTCTGAGGCACAAAATTTCTCGAATTCATTTGACACATATTCTCCACCGTTATCACTTCTGAGAGCTTTAACTTTCCTGCCAATATCTTTCTTGACAAGTGCTTTAAATTCACAAAATTTAGCAAATGTTTGATATTTATTTTGCATGAATAAAATCCAACACTTACGAGAAAAAACATCAACAAATATTACATAATACGTGTGCTTGTCTATGGATGCTGTCAAGAACAATCCACACACATTTAAGTAAACTCAATCAAGGAGCCCTTGCACTCGACTGTCTTTATCATGAAAGGAATCTCTAGTGTACTTCTCCAATGTACACCCTTTGCATGTGTCTCTGTTCTCTAATGTACCCTTGGGAAGTCCTGTATAAATTTGTTGCATGATATTACAAGATCTGTGAGGCAACTGACCCAATATTCTATGCCAAAACCTTATGATGTCTTGGCTTGACACCTTCTATTCTTTAGTGCTCAAAGAAGTACAATCTTCTACATCTAATTAGTAGAGGTTCTTCACTCAAAACACGACCTGCTTCACCTATCCCGAGGCTATGTGGCAAAGGAAATCCTTTCCATTACTGAATATCACATCGTAGCAATGGTCCTCCAACATGGCAACAAAAACCAAGTTCTTCTTCAAACATAGAACATACATGACATATTTTAATTTGAGGGGCGAACCAGACTACCTCTGAATGGTAATAGTACCAATTTTGGTCACACTGTTCCTCCCATCATCTCCCATCTTGATGTGCATCTAGAGCTCCTTCTCTTTCAAGTCACTAAAGAACTCGTTGTTGCCATTTATATGGAATGAGGCTCCACTATCCAGGTACCACACACTACCCATCACCGATGTCACCATGTAAGTGATGAGGGTGAAATCTAGTTCGAATTGTGAAGTAAGAGCTTCACCTAGAACTCCTCCTAAGGGATTCTTACTGGCCTTCTTACGCAGGCACTTTGTGGCATAATGTCCCAGTTTGTGACAGTGAAAACACTTAATTTTTGACATGTCCTTATTCTTGTCACCCTAATTAGAATCTGATTTGGAATGGGATGATTTCCCCTACCCTTTCTTCACCTTTCTAGCTAAGGCATAATTCTCCCCATCATCATGCTTCGATGAGGATCCATCTCTCATGTTTCACTGAATCTCTTCCCGTACCAAGTCAGACCACAATCGCTCCCCCTCTGGTAGCTTCTCCCTCCCATTAATTGATTCCTGGTAGATGTGCCAGCTCTTGGGAAGTCCTAGAAGTGCTAGGCTCACCAGATCTTATTCATAAACAGTAACACCGACACTTCCAAGCTCATCCCAACATTGGTTGAACTTGGTCATGTACTTCGGTATTGAGTCGCCCTTCTCCATCTCGATCTTTCTAAGCTTTTCCTTTAGTGCCAGCTTCCTGTGGTCACTGCTATTTTGAAACAGGTTTGTCAAGGCATTCGTCATTGCAAATGGAGTTTGTGGAGATTCAAGACAATATGATCTCAAACTCCTTCTAGAATAATTCTTCTCACCTTTGCCACACACTTTCTCCACTCTTTCATATCTTTAGCATCAGATGTTGGAGGCTTCGTGATATCATGATCTATGAATTCCTTTAGCCCGTTGTCTTCCAATGCTACCTCCATCTTGTCCTTCCAAGAAATATAGTTCGAACAACCCTTAAGGGTATATTCAAGTCTCAATCCTTAGAACGACATCCTACTGGCTCTGAAGTATGATACTGAAAATTCGATTTCTCCTTAAAAAAACTCATATTCTCCTCTTCTATAGTGATTTCAGTTCTGGTACCATGTATAATTTTCTTGTAGATTAAAACTGTAGATTGTAATATGCTAAAACAATTGACTTGAATCTAGTCTACTCATCAGTGGAAACAAAAATTGATCGGTGAAATCACGAAGTAGAAAAAGGAAGAATTTCAATCACACATAAAACAATATTTTTATGGGAAAGCCACAGCTAAAAATCCCTGCTATCTATATATTGCATTAATCAAAAGATTTAAGAAGAAAATACAATGCTTGTTCAACTCGAACAATCTCTACACAAGTACAATCTATCTCACTGCTTCACAAACTAGCTCAAGCTGATACTTAGCAAAATATGCTGCCTGCCAAGCTCCTATTTCCTTGCACAATTTTCTAAGGAATTATCCCATAAATGTGCAATCCATCCAGAGGCCCTCCTCTGATTGCATGCATGACCTGTTTAATTTAGATGATTTTACAACTGATAGTACATTGTCCCTGAACTCTAATCTCAACTAGGTCTTTCTCATATCTGACATGCATGAGTTATTTATGAGTGAATTATCAATTATCTGATTGATAACTGCATGTGAATTAAATTCAAATTAATTCACATGACCTCTCACTAGTTCCTCCACCAGTGAGGACTAGTTTAACTGAATTTAACTCAGTTAAACTGAATTAAATAATTATAACTCAATAATACTCAACCTGGGCCCCTAAAGTTTATGGATCACTCTACATGACTCTAGATATGCTTCCAAATTACATTTACTAAGACAATTAAGTCAACTTAACTTAGTTAACTGTTACAAGTTACTATGAGAATTATAATTACAATTTAATTCCTAATTTAATTCAAAGACAAATTAAATTAGGATTTTTCTCGTTGCATTTTTTCAACATCTCTCCACTTGACCAATAAGCCAGGGGATGTGACAACACATCCCTGACAAGTATAATCTCCTTGTACTAGATTTTATGAGAACACGTCGAGGGTATGGAAGGGATGACACTGAGTGTGTGATGAGGAGGGTAGAAATAATGATTTTCATGGCTAGGTTAATTCACTTATGGGGCTCAATAGTCTAGGAAGAGAGGGAGGTCACATCGTTTATAATTTGAGACCTCCAAATAGAAACTAGGAATGAGGTGATAAGTGATAGGGGTGTTAAACACCAGGACATGCGTTGCAAAGGGTATTAATCATCAGGGCATGCATTGTAGAGGGCAGAGTCTTTACATATAATGGTTTACTAAACCATGGGAGAATTGGTTGTATCACTGGTAGTGGATTGGAATTTTAGTGAGTTTCAATACTAGATGGTAGATTGATTATAAAAGCGACCACTTTACATCCCTAAAGTGTAGAATACCAAGAATTCAAATAGAAAAGTGGGAATTCATACTGATTGTTGATGTTCATGTGAGGAAACAAAGGTGGACATTTCCTACTCTCCCTCCAAGTAATAGTTGTTCGTATGCTTGGTATCATTTTTTTTTTTACTTTCTATTCTATTTAGTAGTAAGTTTGGGAACCTTGTACCCTATCGGTTGGACTCTACTAGTGTCTAGTCATTTGAAAATTCATATATATTATTTTTCATTTTGGATATGGAGAGCTTAGAGGATCCTAAGGGGACCTTGATACTAGGTTAGTTTGAAGAAGGGTGTCTGGGGCGGGTATGACTTTTTCCATTTTTGTCCTAGAATTCTTTGGGATTCCTTTGCTCTTTAGTGCTGGTGTTTTGATATTGGAAGTATTAATTTATCTGAGATTCAAGATCTGCATATCTGGTTTGGGATTCTTTTAAGGAGCCAGTGGTATGAGATACTATGAAACTCTCTGGGTTCTCGAAAATTCCCTAAAGCTTCCATGTTTTAGATGATGTGGTTTGTGGGTGTATTTTGTATTTCAAAACCTAGCCCAATGTTAATTCAGTTATTTTGGAAGACATGTGTGCTTGATATTAATTTTATTCGAGGAATTAGTTGGAAGCGGAGCCTTGAAGTGTCATGATTGACTGTTTGTCAAGCTGGAAAAGATGTTTGGCTGGAAAAATATCAAGCCATTTCTCTGAAATATTTTTTCCGTACCATTGTGAGGTGGCTCTTGGTGAGAGAGTCTCAGCATTCCCAATGAAAATTGTATTACACAACTCAGGTTCTAGGTCTATTAGCGCCATGCCTAAACAAAAAGCCCACATGAGGAGAGGGGTAGCCTACTATGAGGAGCATGCCCATAGAGGGAATAACCATCTTCAACACCGAATAAAAGGTTTTGCAACTAGATATAGAGAGTGGATCTTGGTTCATGCTCAGGAGGAGTTGACCCAGACTGAAGGGGAAGATTCTTCCCATGGAACCTCCCTCTCATATTCTAAAGTGATGGAAAAATGTTCAAGTTGGATCCCTAACATGAGACTTACATACGGAAGAGATAATCAAATATGTAGTGATCTGAAAATGGGGCACTTAGGCTTCTTGTCTAACTTACAAGAACCTCTCCCACTTCCAAACATTATTTATTCCCAAGTCTTTATGATTAACCAAAGCGGAATTAAATATATGCTTGAACAGAAGGTGCATGCTGGTGTTGTTTATTAAACTGTTTATGTGCATTTTAGTGTTGGTATCTTCATCCCTCCGTCAAAGATCAAATTCTCTTGTTGCATTGCATATTAGGTGTCTCGCTCAGTCAGTTGCATTCCATTAGGAGCATGGACCATCTTACGGTAGTGGCTTGTTGTACATTTTCCCTCATGTCTTTTACCTGCTGGTTCATTTTTATTCATCAAAATCATATGCAGTCACCTTTTTGTCTTTAAAAATTTCAAGAGTCATTCTTTTAGGGTTTCAATTTCATTAGGTTTAGGGTTTCATCAAAAAGGAATTCAAAATGTCCAATAACAGTCAGCAGGCACATGAGGAGGTTCCAGTATCAATAAATTTTATAATCAAGTGTTCAGAGATGTATTCTTCCTCAAAACTCTGTTTTGAGGAAAACCAGAGTATTTTAGATTTTATTGTACAAATTCATGTAATTTTATTTCCTTTATATGTAAATCATTTCACCTGCAACCCTGGTCACTTTCAGTAGCCTCAGTAGCTCCAACCCCCTGTAAAGCACACAAACACAAGTCATTTAGTTCATCACAAGCTCTAATAAAGTGAGAAAGCTCAAAAACAGAGTTAAAAAATAAAGTCATTTTCCAAACATTGTAAAAGTGGGTTTTATGAACCAAAAATTAAAAGCTCCTTGTATATAATATTTCCCTCAAATTAAAAGCTCATTTGCACTCAAGCAACAAAGTTTGGGTGAGAGAAAAGCTGTGTTTGAGCAAAAGAAGACATTGGTGAGAAAATTGCCCAAGTTCAGAGGCACGGCGCACTGGGCAAGTGGCGCAGTGCACATAGCAGGTGTGGCGCATAGGGCCGCGATTTCCAGTGTTAAACTGAACTGGTGTGGCACACATAAAGGGTGCAACGCGTTGGGTTTAAGGCACGACGCATAGAGTTGCCAAGCCTGAATTCTTCAACAACTCACTCCAAATCACCCAAAACACTTGGATCTTCATTTGTGCAAGTAGGTTGAGCCTTTATCACTACTAGTAAAGAGTTTTTCATACAATTTATGGTGGCTATCTTATGGTGGTTGTGTTAACCAAAATCAAACCCTACCTCTCTCTCAAAGGAAAACAGTGCTTAATGTTTATATTGATTTTTTAGCTGCCAAGTCAGTCTTGTCATTCCCTCACCTTTCCACTCCCTCACTCATTTTCCTAGTTTATTACCCTATTTCCTAATTCCCATATTCCAAAAAATCACATATCCCTATCCCCAATCCCATTTTCCCCAAAATCCTAAATATAATTCCCAAAACCCTAGTGTTATACCCAAAACTCCCAAATTACTCCTCAATCCCCTATTTCCCTAACTAAACCCTGTCCCAACAGTCCCAAAAATCCCTCATTGTTTCCTCCCTCCACAGTCCCTCACATATTTTTCCCTTGGTGGAAGAAATAAAAAAACACCATAAATTTCCTACTTCTCATCAAGACAGCTCACCCACTAGTAGAGATGGAATCTGATCCCTCATATGATCATTAAGAGGAGACACAGTGACTCACCTACAGAGATACATGCACCTAGGAGGCCTCATAGAGGTGGCAAACATATTCAAGAAGAACCAACCACTCTTGTTGAGTTACAGGCCTACCCTCTCACCATCACTTGTTTCCAACACTAGTCCTGCTATGAATTTTGTGAGAAGGTTGCTAGAATTTAGTTTCACCATGAGTTAGCCCGCTTGTTTGTGCTTCATTTACATGATGGTCAAGCCACTCTAGTTGGTGTCACATTCACTTTAACACCAGAATCTATTTCACTAGCAATCGGTATTCCTAACGTTGGAGAGCAATGGAATAAGAGGCAACAAATTGATAGGTAGCATTATGAACCATACATCAAGCCCGGTTATTTGAGACAACTCAAAAGAGTGTTTCCTTTTCGGTACCTCAAAGATTCTTATGCTCCTTTGATGAAACTGATAATGAAGTATTTTAGATCTGAGGGCCGGTTTTCCCGTTTATATACATATCATATCAGGCTACTAATGCATTTTACCAGGGTGAGGATGATGAGCCTCCCCTACTTCATGTGCCAAAATATTGAGACAATGACCACCCTAGCATAGCACAAGACTCCTCAGCAGCAGTTCAACAATATTTACCATTTTACTCTTATTAAAATTGTGGTCATCCATCAGCTTGGCTTGCAGGGCATCACTTGGGAGGACTTCATTTCTCGTGTGTTTTTCACAGCTCCTCAGGGACCTTTAGAGGCTTTGCATGAGATAGGTGGACCTTCTTATCAGCATGAGGGTCATGAGACACAGACCGCTAGTATGTCGGTGTTTATCACTTATCATAAGGGCACTAGACGGTTGTTCGCAGCAACAAAGAGAGTATTATCTCCACCTAGGGTGGAAGGGGTCTCACTTCCGTCATCAACACAATAGGTTCAAGACAAAGGCAAGAGGCCATTACAGGATGAGGGGTCTTCGCGTGAGCGGGATTTCATTCTCATTGAGGGTGATGATACAGATGTGGGCCCGCAAAGCGCAAATCTCAAAGAAGTCATCCAAGAGCAACAGGCGAACATCAATGCCTTGTCCCTCAACTTGGAGAGGGCTAAGTGGATTATAAAGTACCTGGAGCAAAGGAATAAGCAGCTTGATGATCAGCAAATGATTATGGAGTTGCAAAACATTCGGAAGAATCGCCAAGCTTCCCAAAGGAGGAGGGTGGAGCTCACTTCGCTTGAGCAAGAGATCAATGCCAATCAGGAGTCTTGGCTAGAAAGAGTCAATATACACTTAGAGAGGTTGTTGGAGAAGGCCAACAAGGAGAAGACATTGTTGATACATATGGCTTATCATTACATGGCGAGAAACAAAGTTTGCAAGGCGAGAATCAGGAGCTTAAAGGCAAAATTGAAAAGGGCATCAAAGAGGCGAAAAGAGCATGATCGACTTCAAATGTTGGTTGAGGCTTCCTTGGCCCAACAAAATGCTTCATGGGGAAGACTCAGCCCAAATTTCAAAAAATTTGGATCACTCTTTGCATTTTTGAAATTTTTGGCACAAAAAACAGGATTTTATGCTCTATGCACCGTGCCACATGGCGCTCGCTTTTGATAGGAGCCTCCAAATCACAAAAACTCAACATTTTTAGATTTGGCATGGAAACATATGCTTGTGTATCAATAGCCAAGAAATTTGAATAGGTTTTGAGCCCTCAAAAAGGTCAAAAACACTCAAAAAATGACCTTACTGCCCCAATTTTGACACACAAGAAGCAGTGTTGGAAGAATTGAATTTTGGAGGGGAAAATAGAAGACCAATTGAGAAATTCCACTTGGGTTGGAAAGTAGACAGGCAGACCTTTCCAACAAGCACACTTGGAGTGAATTTGGACACAATGAAGGCCTCCAAAAGTGGCTCCAAACAGGCGCTACGCATAGAGAATCAGGCGCAACGCATAGAGGAAATTTGGCCCAGTTTGACGAGGAATGCTCTGTTTTTCACCTAGATTTTGCCAGTTTGACCTTTTCATCTTCTTAATGTCAAATTTGTGATGTAATTTAATGTACATTGATGGATCATGATGTAAATATGTCAAATTTTCACTTATGGAGGTAGATTCATCAGTTAAAAAGTTGTTTGAAACTAAATGAATCAGTTCCCTTGTTTCTAGAGGCATGTTGTTCCACTACCCAATCTCTAGTTCTCAATTTAGAATTAGTTGGAACAGCTCCTAAACATGTGAGCTCGACCCCTAGAGGCTAGGATGAGCTATGGTTTGTCTATATCTTATGTTTTTCAGTCATTAGCATGGTTGGACTCTTGAGAAAGTAAGGAGCTTCATTGTACACTCATATCAGCCTTTTGGCTAAGGAATTGAGACCAGGGTTTGCAGCAGTCTTTGGGATCCTTGTGGCATGTTGTTTTGGTACAGTGCTTTCTTATGTATTTGTGAATTTACTTATCTTTTATGTATGTCATTTTCTCTCTTATTTCTTCTTAGCTAAATCAAACAAGAGTGAAAGTAGAACCCATTGAAATTGCAGTGCTCTACTTGAGGTTTGCTTTAGTTTCTTGATGTTTTTAGCTATTTAGAGAGGATCCATGGTTTGACTTTCCCTCTTCAAATCCTCCTCTATCTAATCCCTCCATCTCATTTGATTCAAAGTGCCAAATTCAGTTGCCTACCTTGCCCCATTGAGATCTCTGCAAGACTGAGCCTCATTCCCTGCACCCAAGATCTGCCTTTTTCATTAGAGCCAGCAAACACATCATTTTATTCAATCAAACTCTTGCACTTATACCTAGCCTAATATTAATAGTTAAATCAGTCATCTCAAGCCTTTAGTGATCATAATTTTCTAAGATTGACCTGGAGAGAGCCCTCTCCTGACCTGGTAGGGCTAGCTAACAGGTTAAGCGTGGTTTGATGTTGGCCCTGGATCATACTTTTCTCAGCCTGAGGTAAATCGAGGCTCTAACAGCGCTATAAGATGATTTTTATTAAAATGATATAAATACATGTAACAGTAAATAATGCAGCAGTAAAAACAACACATATGACAACAATTTAATTAGGAGTTCACCCAAAACTCTTGGGCTACGTCTCTGTGAGCTCTAGTGAACTCAACTAGGCTCTCTGGGATTATGGAAATGTCCTTTTTACAAGCTCTTGGCTCAAATCCTATTTTTTTACATAGAAACAATGGGTTCAGACACCATTTTATCCTTGGCTCTTGAAGCTCTCGGCTTTCTGGCTCTCGGCTCTTGCTTTGGATCTTCGGCTTTGGATTTGGCTCTTGGCTTTGGCTATGGCTCTTTGGCTTTGGCTTTTGCTTTGGCTCTTCGGCTCTTCGTCTCTTGGCCTCTACAACCTTCAACTCTCTGGCTTTTCACTTGAACTTCAAGTGACCCCAAAGGCTCCCTCAGCTGCTCTGCGCAGTAGCTCTTTGGCTTTGCAACTACTTTCAGATTAAGATTCCGCTTCCACTTTCTACTCAATTGAGCTCTCTGCCTCCTTTCAGGTGAGCTTCTAGATTTATGGCTACTCCAGTTGTTTCTTTGTGTGCAATTAGCCTTCTGTGGCTCTTTGGCTTCCCTACGCGTTGTCTGTTCGACTGCCATTTGGCTCTCGGCCTCTGCCGGCTCAAATCCCTCTTCTAGTGTTAAATAATCATTACATAATGCATTCAGGGGAGGCGTCCACCTAATCTACAATGGATGAGGGCATCGGGCCTTTGAAATCCATTAAATGGCCATTCTCTGTTTACACAAAGAAATGCGTTCAAACACAGGAAAACTTGTCACTTCTCCAGTTATCCGGACTTCAAATCTTCATAATTGCACCCTATATTTCTAATGGGTCCACCTAAAATCACTATCGCAAGTCGCCATGCCCATGTTTCATGGTTTTCCCTTTGTATTTCAAAATACATTAAAACACTGTAAATTCCTGCAAAACGGACTTATGGTGGATTTGAAATATTATTCATTTACATTTCGGAACTCCATCGGGTCCAACTAATCACATCTCACATATATATATGTCTATAGCCACTCCTCTATGTAGCTTTGATTGTGATCCGCTGATATCGGCGATCACGATGTCGCATCGCCCAGGGTCCCGCCTTTGCCTTGTGGTATCGTTGATTGCGATCCGCCGATTTCGGCGATCGCACCATCGCATCGGCCTGGGACCTTTGCCTTGGGTATACACTACCTGCCTCCGATCCAACCCGCCGATCCGATCATCGGAGGTTGCTGATCGAGGGTGCCTTCCGCTTGACTTTAAGTCCTCTTGGCCTCATGCGATGCCATTTTCCCTTATAAGGGTCTTTTGCCCATTTTTAAAGGATTTTTGCCTCTTTCCCAAAGAACAAAGGGGAAATTCGTTTTGTCATAACTTTGGCATCTGAAGTCTGTTTTTGCCCATTCAAGTTGCGTTGGATTTAGAATGAGGAGATCTCTGCAATGAGACTATTTCTGAGAGCAGCCTACGACTTTCATTTTCCTCTGATTTATAAAGGATTTGTGCCATTTGGCACCTTTTACCTCGTATATGAAGTCTTTTAGACTTAGAGGTTCATCCAGGATCCATTTTTGGATCATGCCTTCCCACTAAGAGAACTTTTGGTTTCTAAAAGACTGATATACTGATCTAAGCAGTAAATGAGAGTGACTCACCCTATTCTTTTGGCCTCCCTACACTTGCCTTGCATAGTGTCTTTGAACCAAAGTTTCTAACCACTTCCCTTCTTGGATGGGCTGGTCTTCCTGGGAAGAACTGTCTTCCTCCTTGCCTTCTAGCAGAACTTCTGCTGAGGTCATAGAAGGTGGTTTGAACTTCTTTTCCTTGATCATTGATCCACGGTGGCTCAAACAAATGTGAAGTTTATATGCTCCACAAAACTTTCATTTGTACCTGTTTGAAAGGCTGCCAACAACAACTATTAACAACAAAAGGCGTACAGACAACAACTAGATGGACTAAACTCCTACTTCAACAAAAGAAATAGATTTTCACATCTTGTGAACACCTCCATGTCTTATGTCTGCATACAAATTATGGACTAGATAACAAGCCTACAAAACATGCCTTTAAAACAAATGACCCTTCAAGTCAAGCATGTAGAAAAAGACCATTAGGACTCTTTTCCAAAAGATGAAACACTTCATCATTATCTCCATTTGGAGACCAAGTTAACTTCTCCCAAGTCAACATGGCATCACATGCATGTCAAAGCAATCAACACTGCAAGTTAATTACACATACATGTTCAAAAACAAGAAAATCATCAACATCCCTGTGTTCATGCATCTCATGCCCATGCATGCATTTCATCCTTCAACTTTCACTTAAGTATATTGTACTTTCAAAGCTGTAATGAAATATAATGTAGATGCATCAATAGACATGAAATCTTAATTGGATAAGAACTCTAACCGTTCCTTACCAATCCCTTTCAAAGGTACTACCTTTGTCTGCACATGAGCATCATCATGTGAATCATTCTGAGACACATCATTCATGGAATATCCCTTTCCATTTATGCCATATTCTCTTTCCACTTTCTTCAGCTTTTGTGGAAGCATTGCTAGATTCAGAGTCCAACATTTTGCAGCAAGATGTCCTTGCTTATGGTAGTAAGTGCACTGCATGTGCATCCTCTTGACAGCAAGATTTGCCTTGTCCAATGGACCTTCGGCTTCTTACTTCCATTCCTTCTTTTACTTCATGTGTGTGGCCATTCTCTTCCAACATGTAGAAACATTATGGTTATCCAAACCACAAAAGTAACAAGCAATTCTTTTTCCATACATATGTGGAGATTTATCATGCTTTGCACAATAAAAAAGAAAATGTTTAGAACCAAATTTATACCTACCTCTTTCACCTTTATTGCCTCCATGAGGAGGTGAAGCAAATGAAGAAATGCCTCCCTTTGGAACACCATCAATCTCTTCAAGGCTGTTGGAGTCTCCCCAACTCTCTAGTTCAAGTGTGTGCTTCTGAACACCTACATCCTACAATTGATGTTTCAAGCTATTTCATTCCTCCTGAATACAACCTTCACACTCTGCATTGCAACCCCTCCTTGGAGCTGTTTCACTGGCCTTCATGGCAGCTTTGGAACTCTCTCCATAAGATTGTCCATAGCCAAGACCCAAATACTTAAGCCTTTCCTCAACCATTATTGGTTCAACAATACCCTATGCATGCTTTCCCAAGCCCTTTCCTTCATAGCCCATCTTGGACATTAGCTTGGAACCTATGCCTCTAGTATGTTTTTCAAAAGAACCAATATAAGCATCCTTAGAGGAATTTGAAGACAAACTGGAATAGTTTACCTCATCTTCAAGCTGATACTTGACTAAGGCTTCTTGGGCAACAAAGAGTTGTGTCTCCAACTCATGCATCCTTTTGAGGTTCATATTTGCAATATGAAATTGCCTCTCCATTTCCTGCAATTTGTCAAAAAGCAACTGCTTCTCTTCCTTCATGGAATTCAACTGCTCTCTAAGCATGCTGCTCTTCCTTCCATCCTCATACATTTCTCTCACCATATCCATCATGGTGGACAATTCTTGCTTCATGTCTTCATCAAAGAGTCTTGTGAACAAGAAAGAAGAATTAGAGGACTCATTTGTAGAAGTAGTCATTATGCCAATGACTTCTTCTTTCTTCTTGTCCTTGTTGGATTGAGCTATCTATAGCTTTCTCTTCACCTCTGCAAACTTAAACAATATTCAGTCTACAAAACAAGCATACAATCAGCCTCTGACTGTTTAAACACCTTTCAGACAAGCAATCTTTGCTTTGTCAATCAAGCATTCTGATATAATCTCCTTTGAAGGTGGGTTTATCAAACTTAAGCTCCGATACCACCTGATCTAAAAATGGGGCACTTAGGCTTCTTGTCTAATTTACAAGAACCTCTCCCACTTCCAAAGCTTATTTATTCCCAAGTCTTTATGATTAACCAGTGCGGAATTAAATATATGCTTGAACAGAAGGTTTATGTTGGTGTTGTTTATTAAACTGTTTATGTGTTGTAAGATGATTTTGCTTAAACTAATATAAATACATGTAACAGTAAATAATGCAGCAGTAAAAACAACACATAAGACAACAATTTAATTAGGAGTTCACCCAAAACTCTTGGGCTACGTCTCCGAGAGCTCTAGTCAACTCAACTAGGCTCTCAAGGATTATGGAAAAGTCCTTTTTACAAGCTCTTGGCTCAACTCCTGCTGTTTTACACAAAAACATTAGGTTCAGACACCATTTTATCCTTAGCTCTTGAAGCTCTCGACTTTCTGGCTCTCGGCTCTGGCTCTGACTCTTCGGCTCTGGCTTTGGCTCTTGGCTCTTTGGCTCTGGCTTTGGCTCTGGCTCTTCGTCTCTTCAACTCTTGGCCCTCCGCAACCTTCAGCTCTCTGGCTTTTCACTTGAAATTCAAGTGACCCCAAAGGCTCCCTCAGCTGCTCTACGCAGTAGCTCTTCGGCTCTGCAACTACTTTCAGCATTCAACTTCTGCTTCTGCTTTCTGCTTAATTGAGCTCTTTGTCTCCTTTGAGGTGATCTTCTGGATTTTTGGCTACCCCAGCCATTTCTCTGTGTGCAATCATCCTTTTGTGGCTCTTTGTCTTCCCTGCGTGTTGTCTGTTCGACTGCCATCTGGCTCTTGGCCTCCGCCCGCTCAAATCCCTCTTCTAGTGTTAAATAATCATTGCATAATGCATTCAGGGGAGGCGACCACCTAATCTGCAACGGATGAGGGCATCGGGCCTTTGAAATCCCTAAAACAACCATTCTCTATTTACACAGAGAAATGCGTTCAAACACAGGAAAACCTGTCACTTCGCCATTTATCCGGAGTTCAAATCTTCATAATTGCACCCTATATTTCTATCGAGTCGGCCTGAAATCACTATCACAAGTCACCATGCTCATGTTTCACAGTTTCCCCTTTGTATTTTAATTTACATTAAAACACTGCAAATTCCCGCAAAATGACCTTATGGTGGATTTGAAATATTATTCATTTACATTTCGGAACTCCATCGGGTCCGACTAACCGCATTGGGTGTGATCAGCCAATATTGGCTATCGCGATATCACATCGCCTGAGGTCCCGCCTTTGCCTTGTGGTATCGCTGATTACGATCCGCCAATTTTGGCGATCGCACCATCACATCGACCCAAAACCTTTGCCCGAAACCTTTGCCTTGGGTATACACTCCCTACCTCTGATCCGACCCGTCAATCCGATCATCAGAGGTTGCTGATTAGGGTTGCCTTTCGCCCAACTTTAAGTCCTCCTCTTGGCTTCATGCAATGCAATTTTCGATTATAAGGGTCTTTTGCCCATTTTTAAAGGATTTTTGCCTCTTTCCCAAAGAACAAAGGGGAACTTCTTTTTGTGATAACTTTTGCATCTGAAGTCTATTTTCACCCATTCAAGTTGCATTGGATTCAGAATGAGGAGATCTCTGCAATGATATTATTTCTGAGAACAGCCTGTGACTTTCATTTTCCTCTGATTTACAAAGGATTTGTGCCATTTGGCACCTTTTACCTCTTATATGAAGTCTTTTAGACTTAGAGGTTCATCTAGGATCCATTTTTGGATCATGTAGATATTAGAATTATATCGGAAAATGAATTCATGTTGGGACATACTTTGTTGGACCACTAGGAGTCTAGGATGGACCTACTTCAATCATTGAATTACTTGCATGGACACCTGAAATATTATGACAATAGGCTAGACATGATGGATCATAGGTTGGTGAGAATTGAACATCATCATAGCATCCCCTTGGCAATAGATAGACCCTCGACTAATCAAGTAGCTCTTATTCCAATGGTAGACTCTAATTCTCATCCCCTCACTTAACTATTTTATGATTATGGTTTATGGTTCCACTTTTGCTATTAGATTTTTTCAAGGTTAGATGGGCCATTATCCAGATTTAGGCATGGTAGATGTTAGTTCTTTTTGTTTCAAACTATCTCTCTCATCCATACAAAGGGTATGTTTTTTTTATATGGTTTGGTCTCCCCTGTAAGAGACCACTATGAGTTATGGTAATCCTTGATGTAATCTCCAGTTTCCACAACTAATAGATTTTGCTTAAGAAAAAAAAAATGTTGGGTAGTTAAGGTAAACTTGACTCGGTAAAGTTACTAATGTTTTTGAGCTCTAGGTTTATGAGAACCCACGGTATTGACCCATGGTATTCATGTGGAATATAACATATTTAAATGTGGGAAATTAAACCAGCATAGATCTTGTTGAATGCCAATTTTTGGATTTCTACTATGTAGATTTAGAGTTGTCCAACATTTTGGGTGGACTTACCAACCATCATCAGGAACAAAAGGTTGCGTTTGTCACTCATGATGGGTGGTGTGTCCACTTGAAATGTTGGACAAATCTAAATTTGCACACAATAGAAATCCAAAAATTGATAAACAACATGATGATGAGTTGTGGAAACATACATACATAGCCTAGATCCACCTTAACTCTAGATCTATCAAGCATCAAGAGGGATCAAATCTCTTTTGCACTAAAAGAATAGGTTTTCACCTTGAGAGATTTGATTCCTCTTGGTGCTTGATAGATTGAGAGTTAAGATGGATCGAGGATGGTTAATATATATTGATAAGTGTGAATCATCGTTTCTTTGTACTTTGATTATATAAATTAATAATAATGAATAATTATTATTTTATCCTATATGTATTTTATATATGAAACTGTTATTGTTAAAATAGATGTTATGTGAAGCAACCATCTAATTTTTACTTCTATCTATTTTTGTGCCAAGAAATGTATAAATAATGGTGACTAGTAACTCATGGTAAGTATGGGTAATTACACATGAATCCTACCTATTTTTGTGGAAAGACTTGCTTAAATTATTGTAGGAAGTAACTCTAGGTATATATATATTTGTTTATATTAATCCATGTGACATAAAGAATTGTCATATCATATCCTCAACCTAATATGGACATATATAATCTTTGACATATATTTTTATTGAGTCGACATTTAAATGTTTACACTCATTTATAAACACTACGAAATCTCCTCCGTATTAAATTTTTATTGAGACTCATTTACAGACATTATAACAACTCCCCCATACTGGGTTGTAGAGCGCCTCTTCGTGCAAAGGCTATAATGTCAACTACAATATTTTCATATTTAGGTTGCTGCTCTAAAAAAGGTTAGTGTATTTAAGATGTTGATTAGTGAGAAGAGCCTTCTACTCTTACATTGAGGTATATGGTTTTATTAGTTGCTCGAGTGACCATATCTATTATGTTAATCAAAATTTTTTATTTTATAATTATGAAGTTAATGGTATCAATTTTGAATAAAGCAGTAACAAATTTAATGAGTAGTCTTCAGGTGTGACTTTTTTGGAGTTTCTGACAAATTTATGGTTGGAATCCAATGGAAAAATTTGTAGCCAAATCTTGACTTGTGTTGTTTATGTAGGTTTTAACCCCGTACAGAAATTACCTGCATATGAATTATAAAACATAAAATAAACAAAAAACGAGAGTGTAACACATAAAACAAATATACACAGAGATTTTCCCCTAGATCCCAAAACCGGGACTACCAGATTGTTTTTTCATTATGTTCTTTTCAATGTTACAATACATATATATACATGCCAAAGCATGCAATGCCATGGACTGAAAACCATCGCGCCCAAAACCATGTGCAAAAACCATGCACAAAACCATAGGTAGGGCCGCTCCCCTTATGGCTCCCCCGCTGCACATCGACGCAATGAAGGGGGGCTCCATCTCCCCTCTAAGGGGACTAATCATGGAAAGAATTTAACACAAACCAACAGTTTAAACTAAGTTTTTGACTACATATATGGATTCGGTGTCCTCAAAAATATTTAGGGAAATTTGATTATGAACAGTTCACCTGTCAAACTCATGATTTCAATAAATCCCTACTAGATTCTAGACAAATCACATTTGAAAATAAATCAGAAAAAATTCCAAAAAATTACATTTAAAGATTACTCTATTTAATAATTCTATACAAATTTTTAAATTTTAATCCATTTAAAAAAAATAATAATAAATTTTACTTTTATTATCAAAATTTTAAGCTTATAATTTCGAGGCATTTTGAATGGTTTTTGGGTACTAAATTTATCTAATCGATTTTGTCATCCCATTATATCATACATCTCACTCCAATTTTACACACTTACTATTCATGATTCCAATTAATAGGTTTAGAATACATATTGATGTGATAGGATAAAAAAATAGAATTCATTTCAGAAAATTAAATTTAAAAACCAATATTACTTAATCCATATAATATATATATATATTATATATAATATATAATATATAAATAATTCAAAAATATTATATATAAAGAAGATTATAAAAGATCTATATATATATAAAACATATATATATTTTTTTATGTAATAGAAATATAAAATTATAAGAAAATAATAAGTTTGATAATTAATTAATAAAATATAATTAAATCATTGTTATTTACATATAACAAAGGGCTAGGTTAGCATCATGTTTACACCTTTATGTCAAGTTAAGGATGTGAGTTTATCTTTTTAAAAGTCATAATCATGTAGAGAGAGGTATTTTATTCATTATAAGGCTTGCTAAGTCTAGGTAACTATGTCAATTAAACTGTTTTACCTAATCCTAAATCTATGCAAAATTTCTCTTAATGATTTGAATTATATGCAAAATTTCTCTTAGTGATTTTATATATAGCAAAATATTGGGTGGCGCTACGAAATGTTTTCGTAGCGCTTTTCGGAAAAAATCAAAACTTGATTTCTAACCCGTTAACCCATCCTTTTTTAGTGCTCAAGGTTGGACACCTAATCCTCTAAGGGTTGGTGTGGAAGTTGAACAGCCAAAAGGAGTCCAAGAGACCACTTGGAATATGAATCTGTTGAAGCCTCGAAATTGCTGCATCAACATTGGGGAAAACCACCCGGTCTGAACCTTAAAGGCAACTCCTTTTCCATTTTGTGTGGTGGCTCCGACTAGATATAATGGGACCATTTTCCCAATGATTTATAAATGGTATGGATAAGTGATTGATTTTCTAATATCTAATGGGAATGATGGATGATTTATTCTAAAATGCAACAATATAAACAACTAATCTATGCTGGAAATTCTTTCTCTTTAGTGTAATTCTTGATAATTCTTATTAACAAGTAGGCATATAGATGACTCTACTCATAAACAAAAATATTCATTCATATGATAATTACTTTGTGTTAGGATATTCCGACACATAGGAAATAGTTAAGTATAACTTGGTCTAGTGTAGAGTTAGGTAAAGTGTGTTTCTTTACTATGTACTTTGTAACTTACAATCCGACAGTCATGATATGTAGTTATCCGATGGTTCATTCTCTCCTCGGTATTACCGACAATTGATCCGTGGTTTAACACCCGATTGGTCCATGATCTCTATTTAAAGATCATGGAGGGTCATTTGTAGGTTAACTGTTCACGAGATAAGCTTATGTAAATTTTCATTCTTTTATTAATAAATTGCCTGAAGTGGTCGCATTGGCTCAGGCCGTGGACTGTTTCCCTCTTTGAGGGTTTTAACCACGTCAAAAATACTGGTGTATTGATCTGTGATCTGTTTGTGAGAAGTTTCCTTTGGTGTTCTGTCTGAGGAACTTACCCTGTAAATTCCTACACTTTGTTCAAGTAGTTGAACAAAGTAATATTTAAAACATTATTACACTATTCTTTATATATCATTCACATAAATATGAATGAAAAATAACAACTCTTAAACATTCAATAGTGATAAGTAAAAGAATTGTTGTGAAAGCACATACATATATCAATAATAGCAAAATGAATAAACGTTGATTGACATAAAAGCATGAAGCAAAAACATAGATAGTAGTACCATATGTGTTTGAGTCTTTTCCAATATAAATCGCATTTAGATCCTACCTTTCAACTTGGAAATAATTTTACAAGAAGCAATAGTGCATATCACATAAAGGTACTCTTCATTAAAACTCAGAATTCAGGTTCAGTTTTTATTAAAAAAAATATATATCGGAAGCACAGTAGTGCAACTCCCGATCCAAGTCTTAATACAAAATTTGAGGACCCTTTCTAAAAACATGAAAGGGTTTATAAATACTATCTAAACTAACAAACTATGAAATAAAAATGTTGTGTGCGGTTATAACCAAATCACAAATATATGAAAATCTCCCCAAAATAGGCATGCTTATAGTTGGTCATAATGGTTCATTGTTTTAGCTGACTATCTTGTGGCTTGAGCTAGCATATGGCGAGCATGGGTTGCAGTTCTGGAGGATGATTAATGCGCGAATGTAACTGGGCAGTATATGTGGCATCAGTAATTTTGGGAATCATGTAACTGATTGCATCGGTGAGGCATTTCATCGTTGCCCTTTGACTATGTGGTTTAACAAGGAAGAACCAAAAGGTTTCCCATGTTAAAGTTTGAATTCCTACGATCAATCTTTCCCTCTTTTCCAGCTCATGTTTCCATGTTTGCTCCAATGCTTTCACTGATGGCAATTTCCCTAGAGAACATTCTGAAATTAAATTTGACAAATAAAGAGTATCATTAATCAATTCAACCAGATTACTAGTCACTGATCTACATCTTGATGTCACCCTTTCTGCTTTCATCAGTTGAGATTGCCACTCAAGGAATAGGATTACTTTATGTGATTCCAGAATTTGGGGTAGATTTGCAGCTTGTCCTTCCTTGGTTTCTTGCCAAGAGAGAAACTCTGTTAGTGTTTCATCTGCTTGCTCCAATTTCTGTCTTGCATCAACTGACTTATCAATCATAGATGAGGAAATTTCACATAAGGGATGAATGAGAGAGATATTATGACATAATAAACTCAACTGATTAGATGGTGCTTTAGTAATCTAGAGAGCCTCT
Source organism: Pinus taeda (assembly GCA_000404065.3). Lineage (NCBI taxonomy): Eukaryota > Viridiplantae > Streptophyta > Pinopsida > Pinales > Pinaceae > Pinus > Pinus taeda. Next base: position 437,112 of record APFE031139011.1, on the reverse strand, counting down.
GATTTGAATTCTTCCACTTGAGGAAATCTTTTGAACCTTTCTATTTGCAGTGACAATTGAGTGATATGTTCTTCTTTTGATTTGCTCAACTATTCATTTATTGATTTCAGCTTGTTCAATGCTTGGGATAGCTCCTTTTGCTTCTGAACTGCATGTTGATCTATCCTCTATTTCTCTTTGAGAAATTGCTCGTTTAATTGGTCATTTGACTGCTTCTGTGCTACTAACTGCTGTTCTAACTGCTCTATCCTCTGTTGCTTCTCTTATACCTGTGTCTCCAATGAAATGATTGCTTGATCCTTTTCCTTGAGAAAATTGCTGACTTCTGATGCCTTGTCCATAGTAGCTGCTGTGTATGCTCCTGCATACTGAGAGAGTTTAGTAAGATATTCGGAATGATTGACTTCCTCTCTCCATACCACATTAGTTATCTCCATCTGTGCAGGCAAAAGAGAAGATTGATCAAGTTTTCTCTTTTTCCTTTGTCTCTTAATTACAGCCTTATGCTTAGGGTTGTAGAAGACATCCAAGGGTGGTATTTCTTCTACATGTAGAACAATTTCATTGGATGGGTTCTCTGGAATCATCTCTACATCCTTTTGAGTCATGGGTGGGCCGCTAGTTCCTTCAGTTAGAACTGTATTAGTTGCTATCTTTTGACCAGTTGTCATCTCAGGTGTGGTAAATCCTTGTAGGCTCTCAGTATTGTTGATGATTGAGTCAAATTGTTGCCATTCTTTGAGTAGTTTGGGATCAATATGAATGCTTGAATCAATGAGTTCACTAGTTTTTCCCTATTCCTACTCCTGCTTTGGCATTTTTTCTTTTTCGGAGATCTTCTCCACTACAAGAGTCTTATCAGTAGCTTTGTGTTCAGTTTGACTTGATGGCTGAACTGTAGGGGTTGTGGCTAATAGGTCTAAAGGTAGAGTTTGCATTCTCTGGTCTCTAAGCCTATTGAACGTTTCTAACCCTTGATCTTCATACTTGATCCTAGCTAATCCTTTAACCTAAAATAATGATTCAGCTGAGGCAAATAAATCATCGAAGTCATCCACTTCATGATCAAATTTAGCAAGTTTGGCTTGAGATGTGACGTTATAAGCAACTCATCTTGGATCATATTTCTTGTTAGGAATTGTGGCAAGATTCAATATTTGAATATTTTCTACCTATTTCTCTGCATGCTTGTAGTCATGTAAAGTGAAAATGCCACATCGTAAGGGAAATATAGGCCACATGTGTTTCTTTGAATCCCTAAGGGTTCTGGATGTTTGTTCCACTGTTATCTAATAAGTTAATTCCCAAGATAACAATTTATCAGGCACATACAGGGGGAGAACATGGGGTTTAGTGAGGCTACAAAAAATCCTTACATAGGTAAATTTCTCCTCCCCAAACCAACTACCTACTTCCTGGAAAATCCTGGGGGCAGGCTTATTGAAAATAGAGTAATATACAGGTAAAATAAAACCATTGCAAATTCTATACATGTGATTTTTGTAGTGTGCCTTCCACAACTGCTTATGATAAATATGAATTGGGTTTAGATCCTGGGCAGTCCACTTCCATTCGAGTACCAGATATTTAGAATTAAAGCAAATAGTATCCATAATATATGCACTGTAATAGAAAGGGGGAATGGTTTGGGAAGTTTTATGTGCATTTGTTCTGTACTCTAAAATCGTTGTGGCTAGTTTATCAAACAAAATATTTGCCCAATCCATAATATAACCATTGATTGTAGCTTCCATTAGGGGGACCATTTCTATAGTGAATTTGGCAGAATCATGTTGTCCCCAAAATCTACACATCATAGCTCCAGCATAGCAATAAGGGGAAGCTAATGAGTCAACATAGTACTTAACCGATGACTCGTGCTTGTGATTTTCTGGGAAATGCCTCCATTGCTTTATCGGGGTTCACTCTAAGTCGTTTTCCTTTGCAAATGCTTCTAAGAATGCCTTGTTGTATCACTTCTTGGGTGGAGGTAAATGGTACATTTGCTTGAGATCCTCAGGCTGGAAGGAGCCGAATATCCTTCCATCTACTATGGAAAATGTTCTATCTGACACTAGAATCTCTACCACCCATCTCACCACATCAGTATATGGTAGGATTTTAGCTTGCGCTGCTATCCTGTGAAGATAAGAACAAGCCAACTCCTTGAGAGTTCCCTCTGACTTGTTGGATGAATCAGCTATGGCTTCCTCTGATAATTCTTTGGGCTCCTCTACTTCTATCATATTATAAATGCTTTCCCAGCTAGTATTTCCCAGACCAAGGCATGCCGTATTTGAGATTAATCCTTTCTTGCTTGGTTCTGGTTCTTTGGCTGCAGGAGTTGCTATGGACTTCTTTAATTTCTTCCCCATTTTCTCTGAATTTCTGGGTTCAGAGGAACTCTGCACAAACAGTTGCAAACCGTAATACAGAGATAGTGGTGCTACAAGCCAATATGACAATGAATAGAATTACGTTGATTGGCATTTGATAAATGAAATACAGTCAAGGATTACCACAGATAAAATCTTTTATAGGATCTATCCTTAACTGTAATATTAAATAGCCGTTCAAACTGCCAATCGTGGTAAATAATACCATAAATGCCCATCTTGTCGATCGTATATCGAATGATTATTTCAAGGGTGCTTTAGAATTCATTGATTGGCGATTGGCGATAAATCGCAAATCGACGATCGGGAGTGTCAAAGGGAAGGGCTTTCGCACTTTCAATGAATATCTCTGATTTACTGAAAGGTAATATAATAGAGTGGAGTATAATGCATGCCAACTATTTTAGTGTATGTTTACCTTTTGAGATGTGCGCCCAATTAACTAATTGCAGTCGGGATTTGGCTTGAGCTTTATCCCTTTGTCATATGACTCCGCCGATTATCGATTGCGATTTACTTTATCACATCGTGAATTTTGATTAGGCCTTTTCATATGTCCCTTTATCATTGACACGGCCGATTTCCCGATTGTGATTTGTTTATCAGATCAGAGGAGTTGAAGGGGCTTTGTTTTATGTACCTTTGGCATTTGATTTCCCCGATCGCCAATTACAATTACCTTCTCGGATCGGAGAATTGGGTGAGGTTTTTCTTTTATGTGTGTTTCCTTTATTATTGCGATATGCGATCTCCAATCGCTTTATCACAATGTAGAATGGTTTTATAATATTTTAAAGGAACACTTTGTTTTTTATTTAAAAGGCTTTATAAAATGATTCATTTACATCGAGCCTTTTAGTAAGGATTTTTCTTGTGATGAGGTAAATACCATTTTATTCACACTTCTAACGAATTTTATTTAAAAGGGACCCATTTCATATTAAAATTTTGTATAAAATTTTTATAGAAATGGGGGGGTTGTTGTATAGCACAACAGAATCCAAGGGTCACACCATGTACTATAAATGTATATCATTTGTTAATAATAAATGTACTCTCCTATTTATCTTTCCTATTTGTTGCTACCCATGTGTGTGTTTAACATGGTACCAGAGTAGGCAATCTCCTACCCTGCTCAACTGTGAGCCACTTGTTTTCTATGGCCTTTCTTACATGCCAGTCCTGTACCTCTGCCAATTGTCTTGATATAGAAAAACTAGCATTTTTTCCCTCATACGCAAGGTCGCATGTCTAATATATCTGCTTTATAACTTCTTTACATTCATATAACTGTCAGTTCTGCAATTCTGGATGTAATGTACATTCTACCAATCTAAAAATAGAGGCCTAGGTATTTTAAGAGTTTGCCAACTCTGTAGAACCTACCTGCCATTATCAGCCTAATGCTCAGCCTATCGCTCTCCCGACCGGTTGCCATATCAGAGTCCGCTGGTCACTCTGCATTAACCATACAAATGATGGCCCATACAAATACTGTCTCGGCTCTGCGTTAACCATTGCTTCTCCTGATATGCATACGTTGCTCTTGTGCTCTCAGTTTCTCTTGCCTTGTCAGAACTTTGCTATTCTAAACCCATAATTCTTGGAGTCATTGTATTATTCTTTATGATGACCAGTCGGTTTCTCAGATTCGTTGCATATAACGTACCACAACATTTTTCCAACTTAGAGTTCGGTATGTAGACTAGGCTCTTGTGTTCATGACCTTAAGAAAATCACTGAAATCATTCTTGATCCTTTGTTTCCCGTTATATATTCCTTGTGGATGAATGATTCGAGTAAATGAAGTTCCATTTGATGTACGGGTATTGGGAGTTCTATTAGTGCACATTTTCAGTGTTTTTCCTCAGACCTCCCCTCCTGGTATATGCGTGGTTACCCCACATGCCAACATCTCTGGTTAACATTTCTCAACTATGGTTAACATATTTTTTGGTGTTCACCTGTGACGGAATCGCTGCAAATAAATTTGATACTGTAATTTCACTGATTCAGACCTGAGATGCGAGAAACAATGTCTTGTGAGGACCACCACTGACAACAGAGTTTTCGGAGCTCTGAAGGGTGCTTTGGATGAAGGATTAGATATTCCTCACAGCAACAAGCATTTTTCTTGTTATAACAAGGAAAGAAAGAGCTTGGGTGCTGAGGTCCATCGAAAGTATATTTTTGAAGGTCACGTCACTTCATACATGAAGACATTGAGAGAAGATGAGCCAGATAAGTATCAATCATAGTTTTCTAAATATGTGAAGAGAGGAGAGCCCCTATAGCACCAATGACACAATCTGTTCTTTCTGTCTCCCTTCGCCAGCTTTGCAATTTTGAAACCAGTAGTACATGCTCTTGCTTTGAATGGTACCATATGTCCACAGTCGACCAGAAATCTCATCAATTTGATCGAGAATGGGATTGTGGATCCCTTCCCTGTACATGGCTTCTAATAAATCTTTTTTATTTTTTGCCGGAATCCATCTAGTGTTTGTGGTGGATTGACCTTCTGCCATTTCTCTGCTTTCTTGACCTCCCTTCATCTCTTGCTCAAAACACTTTGTTGAGAAGAAAGCGATTTGTGGATTTCGATTAATAGTGTTCCTTGCTCCGATGGTAATAAACAGGAGGGAAGGGAAGGGATTGCATGGGATTTCAACAAACTCCAAGTTCCGAGATTGTGAATGTTTCTCAGATCTCTAATTTGAGAATTGAATGTACATGCTTGATTGTTCAAGCGTCTATCACTTTCTATCAAACATTGTGGCTCCCATTGAATCCTGAGGCTCTGCAAAGTTCCTCATAAACCATTCAACTCCCCTCTTCATATGCTCCAATATGCTGGGTTTAACAGTTCGAAAGTGCTTTCTATCCCCTCTACTTGAAGATGCAAAGATGAAAATGCCTGGTCCTTTAACTTATCCTAGGAGGAAAATGTCACTGGCATTGACAACGATGGTAACTGTTTGAACCTGTACTATAGAAGACGTCATTCATTGCGTTCCTAACTTGGTAATGCAAAGAACATGTTTCCTTGTCCAACTTTGTAATGGTATTTCCCACGGGTGCTGTAAGGATCAAAAGTGAGTTCTTTTCCTATTAATATTCCTCCATCCAGTAGCAGTGTATGGTGCATTCATTTATGTGTGTTGATACTTGTGTTGAATGTGTGGAGTGATCCTTTAACTAGTGCGAAGCTCTTGCAACTGGGTCATTACTACATTGAATTGGTCATTGTTGTTGTGCATTTGTGTGTAGTTTGTGCTTTGGTTGATTGAATACTGAAGATATTGTTGGATCTCTATTGAAAATTCTATGAAGACCGTGAGCATGGTCATTTTTTATTATATGTTAGTTGTAACATTGAATTCCATAAAGGTTGTATATATAATGGTATAAAATTTTGAATCCATCGTTTTAAAGAAAAGATCGTTGAAAGAAGTTTATTTTTGTTAACACAACGGCCAAATTTGATGATATAATAGAGCTACTAAACACCCTAATACTTTCCACTATTGATGGGAAGGTAAACATCAACAAAGACACTCTTTGTGACATTCAGACCTGCCTGCATAATGCACAGGAAAAGATCAAGTTTTGCAACTAGAATCTCAATTCTAGCAAGAAGAATTACAATAGTGGATTCATCATTTTGAACTTGTTTCTATTCAAAACATTAAAATAGACTACCATGAGAAACAAATTCATTCAGATTGAGTACCCAATAAAGCAGCAGTTGTACATGCAGAAGCAGAAATTTGGTCTGCACTTCCCAAGTTGGTCATTAGACCTTGGGAACAACTTGTCCATAACAAGCATATAATAGGTCTTGGATATGAGAAGGAATTGTCCTTTCAAATTCTAGACTACTCCAAACCAATCCAATTTCAGAGCCCTGGTTTCCTTCATGACAATTCATCTTCAACTGTTCCAGATTTTGCTCCTCTTCCATAGTGACAACAACAAATTGTGAAATGCCAACACTGTGACGGAGTTGGCCATATGAAAGATCACTGTTTTGATCTTCATCCATGTAAGCATTGTCATAAAACCAGTCATTCTTCAAACAGATGCTTCAGAAACAAACCTCTTGCAAGAACAAAGATTTATCTTGGATGGATCGCTTCTTGGAAATGGGCATCAACAACCAAGAAGATATTCTAGTCATATGTCAAAACTTGTTCTAGAGTATTAAACAGTCTTGCAGTTGAGTTTTCTCCATCATCTCACATTGTATCTAACAAGGGGGGAAATGATGGTCATCTACAAGCTTCAAAGCCACATCAAGCGAGCCTGAGCCACAACCTACCATACCAGATTCAGAGTTGTAGCCAGAGACAAAGGTGCCCTTGAGCATGCCTTCAGTTTGTGACACATCTTCAAAGAATTGGGGACACTTCCTCTAGCAGAAGACTTTAGCTTCTTGCTAGTTTTGGAAGAATTCCAGGAATTGCATTAAGCATTCCAGAGTTGTTGGTCATCCTTAAACCATCACAGGTTGAGACTTCCCTTTTCAGGTTGAATTTCTCCCTTTTATGCAGGGTGAGACCTCCCTTTCATGGTTGAAGGTTTCCCTCTTCAAAACATCAGGATAACTTCATCTAGCAGAAGACCTGAGCTTCATGCCAGACTTGGAAGAGTTCCGGGAACTGCACTAAGAATTCCAGTGTTGGTGGTCATCCTTAAAACACCACCCTTTATACCAACATTTCAGAGAGAACATTCAACCTAGTGTTGCCATGCATTTTTTGCATGTTTTGTATTACAACTCT
>APFE031139011.1:406742-419310 GCA_000404065.3 Pinus taeda | reverse complement strand
GGAAAATTGTAGTGGCTAATATTCGTAGTTGGGCTAATTTTCCGTGATTGTTCCACAAAAAGATTTGCCAATTTCCCTTTTTTGTAGAAAACGATTCGCCTAAATTTTACAATATAAAATTATTTTACCTTTAAAATCACCAATAATATATAGATACTATATATAAAATCATTATAATTTTGAATACTTTTACAAATATACCAATAAACATTTTATAGTTTGCATATTAAGGACTAGTGAGATTCACCAATGTTTTTAAACTTCAAGATAATTTTCCATCCTTAAAATTTTCCCTACAGTCCTCCCCCTCAATGGAGAACTATGGTTGATGATATTAAGCTACCTATCTTTAAAGCAACTAGATTAGAGGATCCAAAGCAGTTCTAGTATCTATGCGAAGAAGTATGGACAACGAAATAGGCCCATGACGAATCTATAAAGAAAGCGCAACTTATCACAACATTACAAGATAGATCATTGGCATGGTACATGAAGTATTAGAGCAATCAGATAATATCATTTGCAGACATCAAAACAATGTTGGTAAAATAATTTAAGAAATAGAAGTATGGGTCATATTGCATCGCAAAGCTAAAATAAATCAAACAAAAGGCTACTGAGGCTATGTGGGAATTTGACCAAAGATTCAATATATTATTGGATCAAATGAGCTTCAAAATAACTATGCAACAACATAAATAATGGTTTATAGTTGTGTTTCTCCCACATATAAGGCTGTCTTTGTCACAACAGAAGATTGAAACTCAAGCTGAATCTTTAGAACTTACGATGAAATTAGAAGCTTCGCCTATAGGGGATACCAATGCAGGTATGAATCATATCTAGAGTCAGGTGGAAAATTTGACTCTGTAGATATAATATATGAAGAAAAGTAAGGAATTTAGTGAAGAAGTGTGGTGTAAAAACTACAAATCACAAGGTCACTCTAAAGAACAATGTCCTTTGTTCAAGAATTACATGGCTACTAGAGCACCTAATACTTTGAATGTTGGATCTAGTTTATGGTGCTAGATATGTAAAACTAGAGGTGAAAATCATGCAAAATATTTCTACCTATTGTAGAACTATGTCCAGACCCCAAGAAACTTATATTGCAAATTCTGCAAATCAGTAGGGCATGATGAGAACAATTTTCTAGCTTATGAATTAATGATGGAGCAAAGTATTGATGCCTATAGAATGCAAGGTGAAGAACATGGACAGTATAGTGGTCGAGGTGGTTATCAAGGTCGAGTTTTAGGTGGTGGAGCCGGTCGAGGTCATGGAAAAATTATTTGTTACAACTACGGCCACGGAGGTCACATTGCCAGAGATTGCCAAAATCCTACTACGACACGTAAGTATTGAAAATAATTTGATCATGTAATTTAGGAGTGTCTAGTACCTATGGAAAAAATGCAAGAAAAGAAAAGTCAACAACTGACACAGAACATTTCGATGATGACTGTAGAACCAAGGACCGATGAACCTCACATTAATATTGTAACAAGGAGTCAAGCTGCAGCTAGAAATGATAAAGTAGAAGGAAAGAAGGAAGTTGAAGCTACATGGTTTAGAAATACTACTAAAAACACCCCTATGTTTGATATTCAAAAGGAAAAATAAGTCTTTATGGAAGTGAAATGAAGCTTTATGGATACAAGAGCTTTGACATCGAGTGCACAGTAGAATTATAAGAATAGCTACGACGTATTGTCTTTGACACAAAGCCAAGCTCCAACAACAAAGGAATAAGATGAAGCATATAAGGTAGATACTTTAAAATATTTTATTCAAACTTGTATGAAATTGTTGCGAGATAAAATAGCTATAGAAGGAATTCAGGAATTGATAAACTCATGTGCATCTAAAGAAGTACCACAGAGTGAGACGTGTGAAGTTAACAATTTACATAGACATAAGAGATCTAGAAAGGAAATGAGGCTTAGCGCACAAATAGAAGAATATGAAATGGACCAAGTTATTTTAGATTTTGGAACTAAAGCTAATGTCCTGACAAAGAAAACATGGGAGTTAATGGGTAAACTGAATTTGCAATGGTCACCTATTCAACTAAGAATAGAAAGTCAACAAAATATTGTTCCTCCAGGAAGATTATCAAGCATTACAGTGGATATTGAAGGGGTGCGCACTACTACTCATTTTGAAGTAATAGAAATTGTGGATGAAAGTAACCCCTATCGTACATTACTTGGACTGGATTAGGCATTTTCCAACATGGCTATAATCAACTTAAAGAAGAGGAAAGTGATATTTGAAAGCAACAATATGAGAGTGATCATTCCCTTGGATCAATAGAAGGAGAAAGGTATACTGAACCAATTAAAGAGGAATACAACGAAGTTGATATAGATAAAATCTATCAAATGACAGAAAAAGAACAAGATTGGTTCAACCCTATTGAAGGAAAGTTGAGTTGGGAGCATGACAGTTCATGTGCTTCAGATTTAGAAGAAGAATTGGAAAATTGGCAAAACAAGTTGCATGAAGTGTCTACAAGGCAATGTGCAAGAGTTACTAAAGCGGTTTGATGTATGACAGATGAGGTACGTGACTTACCTTTTTATGATGGTTTGGGTGATATAAATACTTTTTTGAAGAATATGAAGAAGAGATACCAAAATGTCAAATATTGTTGGCCCTGGATATAGCCCTAAGAGCTACTCCTGCTAGATGGTGGGGTACATATAAGAAGAATATAGGAACTTGGCAAGAATGTCGAAGGTTGATATGGGTAAGGTTTGGTTAGGTAGAAACAGAGTTAGAAGATAAGTATGATGGTCAAACTGATCCTCGAGAGCACATCCATATCTGCATGGCAGCATGGAAGGAAATTCCATGAGAAGAATGGGTGCATGGGTTCATCCATACATTAGAGGCAATTCCTCAAAAAATGGTACTTGGAAACACAACTTTGACATGGTATTGTGAATTAGGTAGAGATGGTTGATGGGAATATAGTGACATTTAGCTTTGAAGATGATTGTCCATGTATAGATTCAACCCTTCAGAGAGTTAAAAAGAAGATTTTTGAGAATGAAATTCCACTCACTTGGTAGCTCGATTGGGTTGTGCAGCTACATAATTTATTGAAATACTACAACATCATTGCAGAAGAAGATAAAGACCCTCACAATACTGACATAACAAAATATGAAGGCTACCACGAAGTGAATGGACTTGAGTTAGAAATTCCTGATATAACAAATCCATTGAAGACAAAGAAGGTGAATATAGGATCAGAAGAGGAACCAAATTTTGCAACGATAGGAGATTATTGGGATGAAGAAACAGTTAGCAAAGTGAAAAATCTTCTAGATGAATAGCAGGAGTTATTCACCACTAATGTTTTAGATATGAAGGGCATATTAGGAGATTTAGGAGTTATGAAGATTCCTCCAAAGCTTGATGTGAAGCCAGTTAAGAAAAGGCCTTATAGACTGAATCGAAAGTACAAAGAAGAAGTGAAGAAGGAACTTGACAAAGTGATATCAGCTGGGAACATTGAACCTATGGAATATTCAGAGTGGGTAAGTCCTCTGGTGGTACAAGAAAATAAAACACAAGGAGAAATCATGATTTGTGTTGATTTAAGGAAGTTAAATGATGCATGTCTACATGACCCATTCCCTACTCCCTTTACTATTGAAGTATCGGACAATGTAGGAGGTCAGGAAGCCTATTCATTTATAGATGGATTTCCAGGGTACCATCATATTAGAATTATACTAGAAGATCGACATAAGACCACCTTCGCTATAGAATGAGGTTAATATCAATAGACATTGATGCCTTTTGGACTGAAGAATGCCCCTTCCATATTTTCAAGAGTGGTGGTTGTAACTTTCAAAGAATATATTCACAAGTTCTTAGAAGTATACTTTAATGATTGGACAATATTTTGGTTATTGACAAAACATGTTGCGATCTTAAGGCTGATGCTCGACACATGCAGGCAATATCAGATTTCTATGAATATTAAGAAATGCATATTCTGTGTACCTTTTGGTATGTTACTAGGACACATTGTTTGCAAGCAATGATTGATGGTGGATCCTACAAAGATTGTTATTATCGTGAATTTAACTCCACCAAAGATAGTGAGACAACTTCACACCACATTAGGACATATAGGATATTACATAAAATTTATCAAAGGATATGCACAAATCATTGCACCTATGGAAAAACTACTGAAGAAAGATGTAACATGCCTATGGAATGAAGAATGTCAAAAGAGCCTCGACACACTAAAAGAAAAGATGATAACTGTTCCTATAATGGTATTCCCAAATTGGAATAATAAATTTCATGTTCATGTGGATGCTTCATGCATAGCTTTAGGAGTGGTATTGGCACAACCTAATGTAGGAGAAATTGATCACCGTATAGCTTTTGAAAATAGGAAATTGTCTAAAGAAGATAAGAACTATAAAACTACAGAAAGGGAAGGACTAGCTATGGTATATTCTTTATAGAAGTTTATACATTATTTGTTGGGATCACATATCAAGATGTTCACATATCACTATGCACTAAGGTATTTGGTCAATAAGCCTGTTTTAGGAGGAGATATTTGCAGATGGCTATTATTGTTTCAGGAGTATGAATTTGAAGTTGTTGTTAACCTTGGAAGACTAAATGTTGGACCTGATCATTTATCAAGGTTGGAAACAGGAGAAGAACCAACAAATATAGAGGATAATCTTCCTCATGTGCAGTTGTTTGCATTTAGGATTGCAAATGATCACTTCGCTGATATTATTCAATTATTAACCATGGGGATGGACTCTTTAGGATACATTATGCAGCAGAAGAAATATTGGTGGATAAGGAAACATATTTTTCACTAATAGTAGGACATTTGTATAAGATGGGACCAGATTAAATATTGCGCAGGTATGTTCCTGAGCACGAAAGACATATAATTTTAATAGAAGCTCATAGTGGCATATCTCGAGGACATTATAAAAGAAAAGACATTGCACAAAAAATTTTAAGAGCGAGATTATGGTGGCCTACACTACACAAATATGCAAAGAAGTACTGTCAAGCTTGTGATATCTACCAGAGAACAGGAAAATTTTCAAGAAGAGATGAAATTCCATTAGTGCCACAAGTAACATTGCAAGCTTTTGATAAATGGGCTATTGATTTTGTTGGACCTATCAATCCACCAAGGAAAAGGACTAGTGCAAGGTATATAATGACTGTGACTGATTATTTGACAAGGTGGGTCGAAGCACAGCCAGTGAAGGATTGCAGTGCATAAATTGCTATGAAGTTCATCTTTGAATACACATTGTCCATATTTGGGTGTCCAAAGATATTGATGAGTGATCATGGATGAAACTTATTGAATAAGACCATTGAAGAATTAACTTAGGAATTTCAAGTTTACCACCAAAAGAGAACCCCTTATCATCCCCGGGCAAATGGAACTTTGGAAGATTTGAGTAAAATTTTGGAGAATGCACTAACCAAGGTATGAATGTAAACATGAATGATTGGGATCTTAGAATTCCAATAGTATTATGGGCTTATAGGACTACATGCAAAAAATTGACAGGATAGACACCCTTTAGTTTAGTTTATGGGTAAGAAGCTATGATGTCCATGGAATACATTGTCCCTAGTCTAACAATTGCCACTTTTACAAATATGGCAGACCCCGACATAATGGAAGAAAGGATGCCATAGTTACTTTCTCTAGAAGAAGACAAGTTTATAGCAGGATTTCATCAACAAGTATAGAAAGCAAGAGAAAAGGCGTGGCATGACAGGCACATTAAGACAAAGAAGTTCCACATAGGAGACCTTGTTCTCCTCTCCGACAGTAATTTTGTGAAATTCTCGGGGAAATTCAAAACACATTGGTTAGGCCCATATGTTATTAATTATATTACTAATGGAGGCACAATGTAGTTAGCGAAGTTAAATGGAGAATTAATTCAGGGAAAAGTAAACGGCAATAGATTGAAGTTGTACAGGGACAACGCTGCCCCTATAGCTTCACCCTAAATAATGAAGAGGGAAAGTATTAGTATCATATGCAGTTGAAACTGGATACTAGACTATAAACTACGTTGCAGAGAGAGCTTCAACGAAGAAAGTGCTTCGCTACAGTCAGGAATATGTCGAAGGTCATAGGAATCCGTGACGTAACACAAATGTGAGCTACAATAGGGAACGTGTCTAAGTTCATCGAAAAAGTAGAAATATGACCGTTAAAAGGGAAAAGATAGGCATAAAGTTGCATTTAAGATGATAGTTGGTAGAATTAAATGATAGATATGCATTTGATGGAAAAATCTGGACAAAATTGGGACAAAATCAAATCTAATGATGAGGAACGAAGGCCAAAATTGTTATAAATGGACGACTCATGCATAGATTAAGAAATTTTCTAAATCAAGAGCTCAAGTGATTAATAGTGCGAAGAAGTTGCAGGAGATTCCATTGTATATGTCGTCTAAGCAATCTTGGGAGGAGATTGTGCATATTGTTTGAGAGAAGGTAATGTATGGAGTTATGGATTCCACACCAGTAGTTGAAAAACCCGTAGTAGATACACCCATAGTAGTAGCATCACTGCCACAAAAGCCGCAAACATCACCAAGGCAGAAGCAAGGCAAGGAAGTAAGAACCAAGAAAAAGCAGGACAAGAAGCCTGCCAAACCCGTGAAACCTCAAAAGAAACCAGAGCAGGTCAACATTGAAGAAGATGTGGAGGAAATTCAAGCATAGGAAGGTGGTGCAACGTACATCTCACCTCCTCCCTTAGACATTCTACCAAGGAATCCAAATGCTAAACCAATAAAAGATGCCAAAATTACGAAGTATGGGACATTCACACATCTATTGCCGGAGGATGTGCCATTTGAAGGAGATATTTTAGGAAAAAATTCGCAACTAAAATTCACAGACAATGATTTAATGACAATTCACATTTTTCACTAGACTGGTACTTGTAGTAGGGTCATTACCCAGACAACAAAGTGATGATATTGGGTACACAACGGTGTGCAAATGGGTTGGCAAAGTCAAGATTGCTCAAGATGTTGAATGTGCCACACTTCAGAAAAAGATCAGCAAACATAGCGTGAATGTGCCAATTGTTGGTGTTAATACATGATGGACACTTGTAGATGGGGAATAAGATCCCCATAGACCACATGTTTATCTGGAGAATCGTGAGATTACCTTACCAAGGGCAGAAACCTGCGGAGGAGTTTGTGGGAAAGGATCATGACATCATTGTGGCAAAGAATATGAACAAGAAGTACAGGTTGGTCAAAGGTAATAAGGGCTATGACATAAACTTGATCAACGATCAAGCAGTCTTCTTCTCCGCACATATTTTGGCCAGCAAAATTATGAGGAAGTGTCACGCAAATGAAGTTCCTGCATCAGTGGTGTCTTTAGCCGCGTAGTGAGCAAATGGATTCCAGTATAACTAGGCTACATATTATGCAAGGAATTCTTGGAAGACTAACACAAGGTCTAGGATAAAGGTACATATTTCCATTATGCCTGGTTAATGTTGATCATTGCTATGTTGACATGGAAGGAGCTAGAGGATAAACAGTTTCCTTCAATAGAAGAAAATGTATGTGAGGTCGTGAGGTATGCTTCACTGTGGCATACCACTCAACCATTGCATGCAGAGGAAAATATATTCTTTTTTATATTATACCAGATGAATCTACAGATTCTTGTAAATAAGTACAATCTTGTGGCAAGGTTCAAGGTGGATTTTCATAGATTTTACATACAGGCGCACAGAGATACGAAGAAGGAATGGAATGAATTGCAATATATGGTCAAAGAGGATGATCTGGTGGAAGTAGTATAGACATGGCCTGCAGATTGGATGACTCTGCTGAAGGAGGTAGGAGACATCGAATCGAAGAAGAAGAGTTGGACACTTCGCACCATGGTGAAGGCAGTGGAAGAGAAAGAGGAAGAGGAAGAAGACCATCATGAAGAAGAACAACATGATGAATAATATCATGAGGAACATCCTAAATAAGGTGAGGATACGACGAAGTAGATAGAGAAGGAAAAAACACAGAAATATGTCGTAGAGAAAAGGAAGAGCCAAGGTGAAGCTTTCATCAAGGCTAGAAAGAAGCATAAGGCAGATAAATAAAAGAGATCACACAAATGGTTCTCACTAAGGGGGACTTGGAACAAATTGGAGACAAGGTTCAAGAGATAACAGTGGAATCTTGGAAAAATGTGGAAGATCGTTATGGTGAGCTTATCGCAGGTGTGTAGGAGAGGATTGTGGAGTTGAAGATTTTGGCATTATCAGTTAGACAATATGCAAAACTATAGGAAAGGATTACAAAAGGAAGGTCGATCATGCCTACCCTTGTAATGAGGTTGACACAGATACCCACAAGGGCTCTATAGTTTGAATTAGCAGAAATTCAGCAGAGGGCAACAATGCTACTGATAAGGTTACATAAGCTACATGAGGAAATTATACAGGAATTAAAGCTAAGGGAAGAGTGCACATCGCAACTCAACATACATGTGGAAAAGGAGAAAGTTGTGCTGTCACAAAATCTTGACCAGACAATACAAGAGAGAGATCGGATAGCAAAAATATCAGTAGCTGAAGGACACAATATAAACACCATGTAAGGGAATTCTAGACATGGAGGTCTGCGAAGAGGAATTGGTAGAAGATAAGGTCACGAAGCTTGGCCTTGCAGTCAAAGAATCCAATAAGAAAATTACTTATGTGTAGTTTGTGTATGAGGTAAAGATCAGTGAGCTGCAGTAAAAGTTGTAGAAGACTACGCCACTAGAAGTAGGAAGTCAGAGTGAGGCTAATCTAAAGTTAGTCATGGTTAGCATCTCTACGACATTGGGGGACTACAACAAACTACTAGATGGAAGTTTGCAAATTTGGACTTCGTTGCAGGAAGATCCAAATATTTAGAAACAACAAGATGAAATGCAATAGAGGCAACAGAAGGTAGAGGAGAGTCGAGAAGCTAGGAAGACATTACCTATATCGCCAAAGCTTGCAAAGATCAATCAATCAAAGGTGTTATAGAAGAGGATCGGAGAGCTGAAGACGGAAGAGAAGATATTGATAGAAAGATCTCATTCTTGGCAGGATGAGGCCCTTTAGCTCTCATAGACAGTAGATGAGAAGCTTCAGGAGCTTCGACATAAAGAGGCAACATTGCTATAGAAGGTTGCAGATCATGTAACATAAGCATTATTTGAGGAAGCATGCAACAAGGATAAATAAATAAACAATTCAACAAGGCCTACAATAGCATTGTAGAAAAAATCAAAGGCAAAGCCACTGAGTGACTTGGGATGAGTCACATGTGAGTGTTGGGGTCCATATTTTGGGCAAAAAATATGAGTTTATGGAGTGCACAATAGAAAATATCTCGCAGAGTATGAATTGGACCACACAACAGGGTATCAGAGCACAAGAAAGACTATGTAGCATAGGGGCTTTGCGGCAAAGACCCTCCATTTTTGTAAAAAGCATAAAATATTGTAAAAATTGATGGTTTTGGACCATAGTCCCTCGTATTTTGGAAACTATGGTATCGGGTCCATGGTAATGTAACAATGTAATCGTTCATGTATATATAGGGATTAATAATAAATAAGGAAGGCATAAAATCAAATTGAATTGATCCAAATATATGTTTATGGTGATATCTTTGTGATCTATACTTTGGAGAAAGGGTGAGGCCCCACAGCTGAGTGCGCGGAGGCCTGGGTCTGCAACTTAGTGTGCAGACAACTTGCAGTTTTGTGTGCAAGAAAGAACTATTAATTGTATCAATTATCTGTTAAAATCAACAGTTCTTGTGGACGTAGTCCCACATTGGGATGAACCATGGTAAAATCTGTGTCTCATGTGTTGATTTGCTTATTATCTGCACTTTATTTCAGTACTGTGAAGTTTATGGATGTTTATGTTATGTTTAAGTGATGAATGCAAATATGTGAATTAATATATAAGTGTGAAGTAGTTCATGAATGCGAAGTAATTTATAAGTGTTAAAGCATAAAAAAATTACAAAATTGCCACATCGCAACATCCCTCAGGCCACAAAAACTTGGTTATGCAACCTCTGATAGTCACTTCGGGTGAGATTGCGACCTACTTGAAGGTCATTTCCAAAAGGGCCAGTGATTTATGGTTTTGTTGGTGCACAGTAAAGTATGAATCTGGGTCAGCCCAACCTAAGCGAACACTAGGTCTAACTCAAACTTTACCAGTGATTACCCAGGGGTACGCATACCTTATTAGGTCTTATAGTAGTGTGTCTATTTACGTGCAATAAAATTTGACTCCATTATAATATTTTTTTTGTTAATTCATTGTTTCTATATTAACACATCCTCTAACTTTTTCTTAATTATCTCCTCGATCTACCAAAACCCTTTATTACTACTCTAATTTGCCTCAAAAATTGCAATCAATCTTAGATCTCTTTCACTGGATCTTATCATTAAGGCTAGAACTCACTATCAATGGATTTCGACCCATACACAATAGTAGCCTTGGGAAAGCTATCTATTACTACCTAAATAAAATAAAATGAATTTATTAGCGTACACATGGATCCCATGTTTCCAGGAATAAAGATGATGATGCCATTTCCATAAGAACATCGAAAAACCTATCGATTTGAGTGTCAACACATGTAGTTATCCTTGCCTCACAACATGAGGCTTCGATGATATTATGGACTATAACTATGACCACCATACTCCACCTTTGTCATGCACACTATCTCTAGTGCATCCCCCATCATATATATCCCTATGGTGAGCACTGTTGATTTATCCACGATGTACCTTGTAGGCTAGAAAACAATTGACTCATGACTCATGACTCACATTCCATAGCTTTCCTATCTGGCCCAATCAGATTCTTGTAAATACCCTCAATGAGCATGACCCTTCATTCCACATGCTTTCTCCACTATTACAACCTCTTCAACTATTACCTGCAACACCCATTTCTTTTTCCTGTGACCTTCTTTTCATTAGCACGTCCACCACCTGCAAGTTTCTTTGCTCTTGTACCTCAACCTTGGCTACATCACTTGCCTCTTCGTGTTCCTTGGCCTCCGACATGACCAAAATGGAGACACCAGTCTTGTATTGGAGCCATCACACTCACTACCACATATCTCGCTTTCACTACGAGAAATATGACAACATCATCGCTGGCACCAATTCCCTTAGACTAAAATCGTCTTAGAGGTATTGCACCATCGCTCATTCAGATCACAACTCAGGTTTCTTGAGGCTCGTTACACAGTCACACTTGTAGCTCTCTTCTTTTTTCTTGGCATCATTTGAAAACCTTAGGGAGTCACCTACAGCTAGCCCAACCATCCATTTGTTGTCCTATGTAGTGATTTTGACTCGTGGCAACCCATAATACACTATATCATCCCCTTCTATAGTGCTACATGATCACCTAGGCATAGTTACTCTATATCCACAATTTTTGCAGATATGGACAAGATGCTCTAGAGCGTTACTCTCTGCCAGGCATCCACAAGCACCTCATTTACCTCTTCTACAGGATTTAGTTGACACCTACAAACATAAGAAACCTGACCCTACTAATGCTAGCCCATGGATCCTATTGCAACCACTTCAAAACCCTCATCATCCACTTCCTTGCCGAGCTCGACATGGGTTAAACTACCCACTAATCCACATGCTATGTGACTGACTGACGAGCTTAGATCCTATCATGGTTTGAGTTTGGATTCAATTTATACGTTGTTAGACCACTATTGACATCTGCAACACTAACACCATAACCAAAATAACTACCTGCAACATAACTAACTCCTACATTGCAAAACCATGGTCACATCTCGACCTCCTCTGCAATGCTTTATTCATCATACCATAAACCCTTGACAAGAGAAGTGTCCTTCTAAAGCCAAAATGGTTCTGATACCAATTTTTAGGAATCACAATTGTTGTTAGACCAAAACCCAAAGTTGTTAGTCAACGATCGCATCGTTAGAGATAAGGATCTGCAAGAGGCAGTTAGTCCATGTCGCAAAACACATGAGGAGCGTTGGTTTATCCAATGTCCAACTATCTCCCCCCCAACGTGAGCCAGGTGTGTATCAAACTCGTGACCTGTGCTCTAATACCACTCATTGGGAAAATTATTACATAGATAATAAATAATCACCTAGAGGAACAAAAATAAAATAACCAACAACAATCATAAACCATAAACACAAATATTTATCTGGGAAATCCCCAACTCTGGGGAAAAACCCAACACAATTAAATTTCATTAGCCTTGGCCAAAACCATGGCTAACCTGGCCAAGTGAACCTTCATTGTTCACTCCCTAGCCTACATTACAATGAAGTCTTCCCAACATTTTATTGGCTCCATTACATGTAATAGCATGGGAATAAAACCATGGGCACGCTAAACCACGTGCCCAAAAACCACTACCACTTGACCCAGTCAAATTTGACTCTTTTTCCTGAGTCTCACACACACACACACA
>APFE031139011.1:387562-406154 GCA_000404065.3 Pinus taeda | reverse complement strand
ATATAGGGAAAAGAACTAGATAGTTTCTAGCACACTAAAATTCATTACATAATAATAATCCACAAACTATGCCATGCACACTTTTGGCATCAATATTTCAAAAGAAAAGAGAAGAAAACAAACTTGGAGGCTCTTGATACTAACAAAATCATACTCCCTTCCAAACACATATCAATTCTTTCTGATTGTTTAACCATAACATGTTCAATTACAAGCATTTATGTTATATAGTAAAATAGGTAATAATAAATTCAAGTATGTAACTATAACTTTAAATAAGAAAAATGGGCTACCATCCAGAGTTTCTTTTCCATGGTAACTTAGAACAGTGCGAAATTTTATGATATGTATATAAAAACTACTTTCTTGAATGGAGATCTGAAAGAGAATGTTTTTATCAACCAACCAGAAGAATTTGTTGTGAAGGGACATGAGCACAAAGTATGTAGTCTTGTGTTCTAGCAAACAAAACCCCCCATCCTTCTTTATCTTTTATGCATAACAAATAATAGGGACCTTTTAATTTTTATTTGTTTAATAATAGGAAAAAAAAAACAAATAAGTTAGAAGTAAGTTTTGAGATGATTTTTGAAAGAAAAATTAAGTTTTCCTTGATCGGGACAAATGTATCAGAGGTCCTTTATCGAGACCATTTTAATAAACCTTATGAGAATTATCTTTCGTGAAATGAAAATGCCTGAGAATCCAAAAGAATTGAAATCCCACGTTAATACTCTCGATGATTTGCATTAAGGAGTTTGGTTTATCATCACCTTCCATATCGAAATCCTTTTCTTAAAGAATTACAAGATGTCACCTCTTTGAGATTTATTTTCCTGAGGATCCTTTCCTTTGTATTTAAAAATTCCTAGTGAGAAATTCTATATCGGGGACCTTATATATCATAACATTTATTTAATAAATCTTACGAGAAGGTGGACTTCCTAGAAGGCTTGTATATATTAAAACATTCATATCAAAGTCTTGTTTATCGATAGATCTATTTTGGGCTTTTCTATCTCGGGGAAATGATGAGAAAGCTCTTGGAGCAAGTATGTTCTCAGAGATTTTGTTTACTATATATGCTGGGCTTTCATCTTGGAAGGATATTTATCAACACTTTGAAAGTGAGAACCCCATAGTCACTGAAAGGATGGTTAAAACTAATGATAGTGAACCTATCTCGGAAGCCACTTCGAGTGATGTTGGCAATTATTTTCTTCATATAATTGTAGCTAGGGCAAGAGTAATACTTTACATAGACATGGTCCACTGGGTTATGGAAAATTTGGATATTTGTGAAAGGCGCATTCAGACTAAAAAGGGCATAGTCATTGGGCCTTTTACAAGTAAATATTTGCAAAGCATGTACCATTTTCCTACTCCACAACATATATATAATAAAGAACATGTCGAAGCTTTTATAAAGGAGCATGGAAACCCATCAGAACATATTAGACCTTGGAGATAGGACCTGAATAAACATAAAATAGAGGAAAGTGGTAAGTACTCAATTGATTCTCTCGTCGGTCCTTTTTCCCAAGTTGCTGTTATCCTGTGTAGATTGCATGCACAGCCTAATGTGTCAAAATCCCAGATGACTGGGTACCTCTTATTAATGGGGCTTCAGAGGGATATATATTTTATTGGGCTACCATACTTTCCAATAATTTTGTTTCTCATATTTTAGCATTTAGACAAGCTAGAAATATTTTTGAGAATAAGCTTCCTCCATTTTACATGTATGCTTATATTATGGATGCTTTGTGTTTTGCTATGGACTTTCGTGCTATGGGGTGGAAATGGACCATCCATGATCTAAAGCCTATTCATATTTATCATGATATCATGTGGGAGTGTAGTGTTCTAACTAGAGAAATATAGTGAAATATCAAAACATGAACTAGTTACAAAAAACAAATAAACATGCAATTTGAAACAAGCAAGTTTAGAACATTGTTGAGAAGAAATAATAGAATTTGAGCCATTTTATTAAATATCCAACAAGAAGCTAAGTACAAAATATAGTGAAATGTGTGCAACTAGGCTTTCTTAAGCAAGCACGCAAAGCCCAGGTGAGAATGAATAAAACTCCATCTTGAAATGGCTCACTAGTTAAACACATTGCCCAAAAATTTACTATTGTTGTTGCTAGAGGAGAACTGATATTGAGGCCTCAAATCTGCTCTAAAAATTCTGAAAAAAATGGGAAAATGATCTCCAACCTAGGAGTAACAACGCCTAGAAATATTTTGGGTTAATTCCAACCTCCTGTAATTACCCAAAAATCAAGTGAAATTACCCACTACCCAACTTTGCGCCCCACCATAAAATATATAGCTTCTCCACAAAAATATCTGAGAAATCACTAAAAGATAGCGCTAAAAATATAGAGTGAAATTCCAGCTATTTCCTTGCACAAGATTGCAGCAACTACTCCAAAAAAAAAAATAGCCTACTTGCTGTAGAGATGAAATAACTCACATAAATGTAGGAAAATAAATATCCAATAAGATCCAAAGTTTCTCTCCTAGGAGGACACTCTATGTTCACCGAAAGAGATTTGGGATTCTCCACTTGGAAACCCCTATGCTAAACAACACTGGTTGACTTAGCTTAACAACTTAAGCAAACCTCCCTCGAATTTAGAAATGAAATTCCAAAACCAGAATGATCAAAATGAGGCCTCGACCATCCTTTTATTTTGTGTTGACCTTCCTTGTACCATGGTTCAATTTTTTCCATACCATGGTTTGATCCTTCCCATGGTTCAATTTCCATGCTTGGTAATTCCACAACTTAACTTTAATTTTTCTTCTTTTCCTAATTCTCAAACATTCTCTTTTCTCCAAAAATTATTAAATATCTCTACAACTTATTTCTCCTATATATATATATAGTATATATTATATATATATATATATATATCTATTATATATAATATATATATATATATATATATATATATTATATATCACCAAAATTGCAAAATTGGGAATTTCCATGTCAAAATTTTAATTAGGGATATGACAGTCCTTCTGTCCTAAATGTTGCTTGTCCTCATCTTCTTTAGGCAAATCCTTCCACTTGACAAGGAATTCTCTAATGGTCCGACTCCTCAGCTTCATTTCCCTCTCATATAATATGACCTCTGGTATCAAAATCAAATTCCCCTCATCATCTAATGGTGGTAACTCAGTGGCAATATTCACTCGTTTTCCCAAGGCATTTTTCAGTTAAGAGACATGGAATAAATTATGCACCCTGCTTCTTGGTGGAATCTCCAACTCATAGGCTACCTCTCCCACTTGTCGAATCACCATATATGGCCCATAAAAATGAGGCTGAAGCTTTTTAACTCCCTTCTGCTTCAGTGTGGATTGCTTTTATGGTTGCAATCTCAGGAAAATCAAATTTCCCACCTCAAAATGTCAGTCTACTCTGCCTCTGTCTACATATAAATTATGTTGGTTATGTTCCATCTTTAAGTTATCCTTGAGTGCTCTAAGGATATCTTGGTTCTCATGCATTCGATATTTTGCCTCTAGAGCTCTGTTATCTCCAAAAACCATATCAACAAGATTTAGTGCATCATATCCATATAAAGCACGAAAGGGTGTCATACTTATGGACATATGATATGTGGTGCTGTATCAATACTCCCCAAGGTGCAACCATTTCAACCATGGTCTCTATTTTCAAGTCACATAGTTACGTATATATCCATCTAGCCACTTATTTACTATCTCCATATTTCCATCTATCTAAGGGTGGTAGCTAGCATTTCGAATTAGCTCTGTGGCAACAAGGCCAAATAACTCCTGCAAAAATCCTCCCATAAACCTGGCATCCCTAGAAGCCCATGTAGCGTAAACACCTAATGGAAAAAAAACTTGGCCACTTGTGATGCAGAATATCGAGCTAGAATGGTGAAAAAGTGTGCAAACTTCGTCAACCTATCAACAACCACATAGATGCAGTCTCTTCCATGCACTTCCGACAATCCTGTAATATAATCCATTGATATACTTTCCCACTTCCTCTGAGGAATAGGAAGTGGTTGTAGTAACCCAAAAAGATGTTTGGGCTCTCCTTTGTTCCTTTGGCATGCATCACACTCCCTCGCATGCCTAATAACATCATCCTTAAGACCCCACAAAGTGAAACACTCCCTAATAGTCTCGGAAGTCTTATAGAATCCATGATACCCTGCCAAAGGTGAGTCATGAGTTGGTTGTAGGATCTTCTCCCTCAACTGTGACCTTGGAACCCAATAATCCTATATTTTTAATATATAACATCATCCATCACTCGGTACCTGTCATCCCCATTTGTACCATCCAGTATCTCACATGCCTATCAATCCTTGGAGTACTCCACCAAAATTTATGCCTTCCAATCCTATTTGATATCCATCAAAGAGAGTGTTGCGGGCCTCCATGATAATGCATCAACTACTATATTCTTCTTTCCCTTTACATACTCAACCTCAAAATCATATGCTTGGATATTACTGACCCATTTTTGTTGTCTCACCTACAGACTCTATTACTCCAATAAAAATTGGAGATTGTTGTGATTATTCTTAACCTTGAACATGTTCCCCACTAAGTATTATCGAAACTTAGCCAACACATGCATGACTGCTAGCATCTCTTTATCATATATGGGATACAACATCTCATGTGGTTGAAGTTTTCAGCTCTCAGATGCTATGGGGAGACCTCCCTATGAAACAATAGCTACAAAGCCCTCCCCTGATGCATCTCACTCCAAGACGAATGGGCATGAAAAATTTGGAAGGGCCAAAATAGGACAACTACTCATCACCATCTTAAGACACTCAAAAGCCTCCTGTGCCACATCAGTCAACTCAAAATACCCTTTCTTTGTCAAATATGTAAGGGGTGCTGCTAACTGGGAAAACAACTTCATGAACCTCCTATATTGTGTACAGATTCCCACGAATCCCCTCAACATTGTCACATTCCTAGGCGATGGCCAATCCAAGATGGCCCTAATGTTCTCCTAATGCACCCATACTCCATCCTCCCTAATAAAATTCCCAAGATATAACATCTCTGTCAATGCAAAATCACACTTGGACATTCTTGCATACATTTTCTGCTACTCTAGTCTGCATAGGACCTCCTCAAAGTGTTAGAGGTGTTCCTCCCAAGTCCTGTTATATATTAGTATATCATCAAAGAATACAAATATGCACCATCGCAACTACTTGTAGAACACATGATTCATGCAAGACTGAAATGTGGTTGGTGCATTGGTTAGCCCAAAGGGCATCACCAAGAACTCAAAGTGTCCATAATGGCAGCGAAAAGTGGTCTTGGGGATGTCCTATGCCTTCACCCAGATCTGGTGGTACCTTGATTGCAAGTCTATCTTATAGAAGTACTTGGCTCCTCTAAGCTTGTCCATCAAATCATCAATGTGTAGAATGGGATACCCGTTCTTCAACTTCTTCTTGTTGAGGGACCTGTATTATATGCACATGCGCAGGGTCTCATCCTTCATCTTCACCAATACTATAGAAGAAGTGAAATGGCTAGCCAAATGTATACTAACAGGTTTTGCATTCTACATATTAAATATTTTCAACACCTTTTGTATGTACTCACTCTAAGACAATGCTAATTTGTGATTCTCCCTATCTCTAGTTATTCTCATACCAAGGATTTGTTTGCAGCACCCAAATCCTTCATTTCAAATGAGTTTACCAATTTTATTTTGAGCACATTTATTTCCTACATGTTAGAACCTGCAACAAGCATGCCATCTACATTCAATAATGATATAATATAGCTGCCATCATTTTGCCTTTTGAGATAAACACAATGATTAGAGTGACATCTAGTATAACCTTGTTCAGACATAAACCTATCAAATTTTAGATACCACTACCTTAGAGGCTGTTTTAAGCCATACAATCTCTTCTTCAACATGCACACTAGTTTCTCCTTCCCTTTTACCTAATATCCTTGTGTATGTTGCATATACATTTCTTCCTCCAAATCTACATGGAGAAAGGTTGTCTTTACTTCTAACTACTCAAGATGAAAATCATCAACTGCTATTAGACTTAAAATAGTTCTGATTGATTAAAATCATTTTAACAACAAGAGAAAATATCTCATCAAAGTCTATACCCTTTTTTTGTGCCAACCCCTTCACCACAAGTCTAGCTTTATACCTTTTTCTACCTCCATCTTCTTCCTTCAACCTGTAAACCAATTTATTTTGCAATGTTGTTTTACCTACAGGAAACCTGACTAAGTCCCAAGTCTGGTTATGTACTAAGGATTCCATCCCTTCTTTCATGGCTTGCTCCCACTTTTTCCTAGTTCTACCTGCACTGCTTCATCATAACATTCTATTTCACCAGAGGAAGTGAACAATACATAATATAATGAAGGAGAGTATCGTTCAAGGGGTCTACTTATCTTGGTAGATCGTCTAACACCATTTTCAAGTGTTTGAGTTGTTTGTTGTTGTTGTGGTTGATGTTGTTGTTCTGGTGTTGATCATTATGATTTTCAGGCACCTTCACTTTTTTCTGTGATTTCATCAAGCACTGTGTATTCTCTGTTTTCTTTTTCTTGTTTCTTTTCCTACATATAATCCTTATACAAAACCTTTTGATTGAATATGACATCTTTGCTCCTAATGATTTTGTGTTTTTCATAATCATAAAAGCGATAATGAGAATCATTAACACCATATCCAATAAAGGTACATTTCTTTGATTTTCCTCAAGCTTTGTTCTATTTTCTTTATTAATGTGGACAAAGGCTTCACAACCAAAAGTCTTTAAAAATGAGTAGTTTACCTTTTTACCTAACCATTCCCCCTTTGGAATACCACCACCCAAGGAACTTGAAGGCCCTCTATTTATTAGATAAACTGTAGTATCTACAACATCTACCCAAAATTGTAAAGGTAATCCTGCATGCAATCTCATGCACCTTGCACGCTCCATGATTGTACTATTCATCCTTTATGACACACAAATTTCTTGTGGTGTTCTTAGAACTATCTTCTCTCTAGAAATTCCATTCTCTGCACAGTACCTATCAAACTCTTTGCTGCAATATTCACCTCCATTTTTTGGTCTGAGACACTTTCAACCTTTTTCCTATCTCATTTTCAACCAAAGATTTCCACTTCTTGAAAGTATCAAATACATCAGATTTATTTCGAATACAATAAATCCAGGTTTTTCTCGTTTCATCATCAATAAAAGTAACATAATAATGAGAGCCCCAAGAGATGATACCTGAGTAGGTTCCCATACATCTGTATGCACAAGCTCTAATTTTTTTCTCTTCTTTTCTTTCCCAAATCTGAGGAATCTAACTCTCTTTTGTTTTCCATAAACACAATTCTCACAGAATTCCAAATCAACATGCTTCAAACTTGGCAACAAATTTCTTGAGTGAACAATCTGCATCCCCTTCTCACTCATGTTCCCAAACCTATGATGCCACAATGTTGTATCTTCTCCTATAGAGGTTAAAGAATTAATAGAATTAGAAATACCATTGCATAATACACTGTACCAACCTGATCCAGGTGGATGTTGGTGGCCACCTACCTATCCCATTTGGACCCCCACAACTGTCTCTTTCAGTCTTTTCAGTTTCCTAAATTGTAGCACAGTTTACTATTTTTAGCAGTTTTTTGGGTCATCAACTTCCGGAGCCGTTTTGAGGCCCTAAACGACGCTTTTTGGGAAATATAGGGAAACATGGGTCCATGGCCTAATGTTGCCTTCCTAAAGTGGTAGTGCTCGGATAGATCTTTCTAACGAGCTATCATACGCATCAAACGGAGATCGTATGCCAAAGTTACGACCCCGGTAAATTGATGTACCAATTTACCCAAACGGGGCCCACAATTTGGCATTTCATCTTCTAGGGTTAGGTTTTGGGATGTGAAGGGTTTTCCATTGTTTCTCAACAATAAATAGGCCTTCAAGCCTCATTGTAACACAGTTCAGAGGCATGTAGACGCCACATCTCTTCTCAGAGATAAGCTACCATCGCCCTAGCTGGTTTATTTCCATTTCTGGTTGTAAGCATATTTTAGTATTTTACAGTAATGAAATGAAGTATTATTTCCACTGCATATATGTCTTTATGGTTATCTCTGTATTTTATTACGTTCCTGTTTAAATCCGGATCACAACCTTTTCTCCTTTTTCTATTACCAAGGCTCCTTTAGTGACCTTCCAAGTTTTATCTGTAAAAGTAGTTACACAACCTTCACCTCTCAATTGCCTTGTTGAAATTAGTCTTTTCTTCAGATCTAGAACATGCCTTACCTCCTTCAACAACCATTTATTTCCATTCTACTATTTTATGAAAATTGTACCCATTCCAATGATTTTATAGGGTTTATCATCACCCAATCGAACCTATCCAAAATCTCCTTGAACATAATCATGAAAATGTTTCCTATCAGGTGTGGCATGGAATTTACCACCCAAGAATCAATAATATTTTCTAATGAAATAATCAAAGCATCTTGTAACACATCACCTGTCACATTCGCTTCATGATTGTTTTCTTGTTGCGCGTCTCCTTATTTTCCCTTTCGAGACTTGTAGTCTTTCTTCAGGTTTCCTTTCTTCCCACATTTCCAACACACTATCCTTGATCTAGAATTGGATATGACTTTCCTTGACTTACTGTGATTTCCTAGGCTCTTTCCTCTTTCCATTTCTCTTCCCCTAGTCTCTGTAGTCAAAGCATTACCTGATGTCTCACCAAAACTTTTCCATCGCATTTCCTCATTAAGGATTGCACTGTCAACATCATCAAACTTTAAAGTACTAGATCCAGAGACATAGTTACTAATGGCCATAACTAAACAATTCCAACTTTCTGGAAATGAGCACAGAAATAATAGAGCCCTAACATCATCATCAAAATTTACCCGTACAGAACTTAACTGACTGGTAAGTATATTAAATTCATTTAAATGATCAGCAACAAATCCACCTTCTGACATTTTCATATTAAATAATCGCTTCATAAGAAATACCGTATTTGAGGCTAAGGGTTTCTCATATAGTTTGGCCAATGCTAACATTAAACCCTTTGTTGTCATTTCCTCTGAAATATTAAAGGCTACCGACATCACTAGGCACAACCGTATTGTTCCAAGTGCTTTTCTATCGAGAATATCCCTTTTTATGTCTGTCATACTCATCGGGTTCTTTGTCTTTCCGGTCAATAGTAAGTACATATATTATTGATACAAGTAATATTCCATCTGAATCTTCCACAACTGGTAGTTTTGGCTGTTAAATTTTTCAACCCTAAAACTACCATCTTCCGCCATTTCTCCCACTTGAACTAGGAAACCTTCTCTCCTACGCCTTTATTAGCCAAATATACCTTTGGCTCTGATACCAACCTATTAGAAAATTATATATTACAGAGTAATGGAACACATAAAATATTGTAGAAATATAAAAACAAAAAATTTATAAAACAAGAGAGACACAGATATACATGGTTCACCCAATTTGGGCTACATCCATGGAGAAACAACCAGTCCTTCCTTTTATATTATCTAGCAAAATGAAGAGATACAACCTACAGTAGATCCATTGTAATTCCCTCTTCTATATCACACAATATCCTCTCTCTTTCTCACTCAGAATACACATATACATAGCTGCAATCCAATTCCCTCATATATATTGAGGGGTTTCCTTCTAGTGCAAAAAACACTAAATTAAACATAACTTCTACCGTCAAATTTCTTCCTAATGAATAGCCTAGATTGACTACGAAATTACAACATTTTACAAGGCAATTTTACATCTATTTTTTGCTTCAGTGGTACTATCTCTGATCCCCTGCTAGGGGGGCTCTAAAGAAGTGTAGTCACAGCGCCCCCCCCCCCCCCCCCCCTTGGACCCCCCTCACGGCACGCAAAGATGGGCAGTGTTACCTCCCCATTACGAACTGGGATCCAATGTGGTGATACCTCTACATAAAGAAGATAATCATGCTCCACACCCAACACAACCTACGAGTGAACTCACTATAGGATGTAATGGATTCATGCCCAAGTGTAACTAATCTGTGATACCACCACTCCTACCCATCACCCTCCAAACACAATGTAGAAAATATGATGGAATATTCCTCTTGCATGGGATACAAACTAAGGTAAGTGTCTATTTTCTAAACCCATGATCTCAAATAACACTTGGCTGACCCATCAAACCCTTTAACTGCTATTTCTAAGTCCAAAATCTGAAAATAATCTCATGTTTTCTTATGCTTTTACACCAAGTTGATCGAGGAATTCTTTGCATTTTGGAGTTAAACCAAACTATATGTTGACCTTTTTGTCCATTATATTTGCCTTCATTATCGTTTAAGTGCTTAACCACCGTCATAAAATATTTGGGAGCAAAATATTTTGATAAAATATTTCCTAAATATTTTTTAAACTTGTAAATTAATATTTCTCTATTTTCATAAATTTCATAAATTTCATAAATGAAATCTCAAAATATTTCCTCAAATTATTTTATCCCGTAAAATCATCCATTGTTTGAAATCCATGTCTTGTTTTTCCTTGAATTTATATATTTATAATAAAACTCAGACATATTTCATAAAACCATCCACTGATTTCCTACCCATTTTTGAAAACCATATCTTGTTATGCCATGATTGGTAAAATATCTTTTACTTTCCCTTTTAACTTCTGTAAAATATTTGGACAAGAATTTATCCAAATTTTATGCTCACATGTATTTTTCTCTTTAAGATTTCTTTTCTCCTTAAATTTATAGCATAAAACATTATTTATCTACTCTATAAAGTTTCATTTTTACCTCTGTAAAACTATCCCATAAGGAAGAAACATCTCTTTCTAGCATCGAAAACGCCATCCTCATTTTACCTTATTTTACTCAGTCTCCTCTTACCTCCTATCTATCTTTCACCTGTAAGCTCATTTGAAATAAATATGACTGTAAAAATGCTCTATCCATTATCAATGTAAACAATGGTTTTACAATGGCATGCAAAGGGGCAGATAGTTGGTAAATTGTTTTGAAGGGGCGGGGGTGGTGGTCTGCAATCAATGAGAGGATGATAGCTATAACAAAAGGTAAGTGTGAAACAACTTGTTGGACTACGTTAAAATTTGAATAATCATTTCACACATCTCAAGGTATTTAAATTATGGTGGTTTAATGTGTGAAGCACGGGGTGGGGACATAGATTTGTTTTTACTTGTGAATTTTTATTATTGGCTGATGTATATATCATGGTAACAAATGTGGTTCCCATACTTTAGAGATTGGGCTAACTTGATATTTTTAAATTAAGTTTAATATTTTAAATAAATACTTTTATAAAAAATATAATTATATATGTTTTATAAAATTAAATTTCATTTTAAATAAAAACTATTAAAAGTCACTCAAAGATATTTATAAAAAACCTCAGAGACAATTCATCCTTTAGCAATGGAAAGAGTTAGATGGTATGATATTTAAAGGAAGCTATTTGTCAAGGCAAGGATAAAATTGAAGGAAGGGGGCAAATTTTAAAGAAAAACTGTAACTTTTAAAGGTGTCAGAAAAAATTACAACATAGACTCCAATTAGCGACTGCTTCCCCCTATGGGACACAAAGAACCTAGTAGAACAAATACCTTGAATATGTTGGGCATGGAGTTAGTTCATAAACCTATAATCTGCAAATCTGAAACCATACTGCTTGCACTAATCCAGAGACTGATTCACACTTAAATCTGAAAACTGAAAATTGTTGAAGTGAAACAACTGACAATGCAAGTGGAAATAAGCACAACAATGCCAAATTCATTCTGATATTGAGTTAATTAGTCAATCAACAATAAATTTACTCCTTTCAATCCCCTGCAAGTCATTACACTCAGCCAAAACAAACATCATACTGCAAACTGGAATCCAAATTGAAACAATTGTTGATCTAAACTGAATCAATCAATAAACTACTAAAAATAAAATCCATTCATATACAACACACCATAACTGGCTGATCTACTACACATTGAAACTAAATGATCTGTTGATTCAATCCCACACACCTCTATCTAACTAAGCTAAACATATGTATTGTTAGGTGTAGTCAAATTTCCAGTGTAAACACATGGAAAGTGGATTAAATGGTAGATCACTTTGCATGCAGCTAAAGATATGAAAAATATTTAAAATATAAAACATAAACTCCATAGGAAACTCGTACTTACAGGTAATGTTTAAATATTTCATCCTTTTTAAAGATTTGAAGCTTCTTGTCATTGCCATGAGGAAGAAAAACATGCAGTTGCATGCCATTATCATAGCAAGAGATGCGAATTGTCATTTTGAACTAGCAAAATTTGGAACCCAGTGGAATCGCCATATAGGAAAAGTGGAGCCTCCAGGTGAAGGAATTGCAACCAATATCCAATGCCTACTACTTGTTCACCAACACATAATAGGTCTAGTCTTTATTATTCTATGGGGAAACATTTCTTTGTTACTTCACTCCTTGGCAATGACACCAAATGTGGTACCTATTTCTCGAAGGAAGTTTTTGGCTACGAAACTAAGCGAGAAATCATCTCAACCAAGATTTAGGTTCAAGATGGCCCTCGAACTAGAGGGGGCTTCCTTAAGTGTTACGAGGCTTTTTTTAACGCTGTTCACTATCACTGGACAATAGTCTTTGAAGCACAATGACCAAATCTATGATTTGTTGTAGGTGGTGGTTGATGAATATCCAATCCCTACTCAAAAATAAAGGCCTATCTTGCTGAAACTTAATCAAAGTGCCAACATCTAGTTCCGATAGAAAAACATTGCTTAAAGAGTTTGGTGGAGGAATAGAAGAGAAATCAAGTGATTAAGTATTCATGCTGAATACTTAATCAACCAATTATAGTATATGCATGTAGAATAATTCTACAGCCAAACATATATACATTCAAGAAGTGACAAAAGGCAACAATGAAATGATGCAGAGGAGCTAATTTAAATAGACTGTTAAATTAGATAATCTCAGTGTAGATGATAACTTTGTTGTGGGTTTTCAGGGAGGTTGATACTCAAACCTAGCCTTTCCCTAACTCCTATGTTAACTTGAACATATGCAGAAACAAATTATGGAATAAGAGGGAAAGGCATACATGAGAAACAACTTTTGTCATGAAACTAAAGCCAAAATACTTTAATTAAATTCCTGTAATAAAAATATTTACAAAAATGGCAGGTTTCTGGAATGAAAATCCAACCCTTTTAATTTAAATGAAATTGAAATAATATATAGGAAAACATCTTCCTCAGACTATCACTAGTCTATAGGAAACAAACCCTATAAAATAAACTAATAATACAATATGCTGCAAAAAATCTAGAAATGGCATAAAATATTCTGCCTTTAAATCTGGGAGTGATCCTTTAGTTTATGATTCTTCTGCTAAGAAATATAAATTTGTTTAAGATTCTTCCCTGGAAATGCAAGGTTACTTCATTGACTGCTAATTAGATGCCTTTATTCTTGGGACTAACTTTTCAAGTGTTGCCTCAAAATCTGCCTTTAAATTCAAAACTGATTTACAGATGTTGGTCCTCTTCTTTTGTATCTGGAGTGGCTGAAGTTTCTTTCACAAAGTCTGTTATCTTTCCTTCAAATTTGGTTAACTCTGCCACCTGTATCAACTAGTTGTCCCTTTAACTGCTATTTCTAAGTCCAAAATCTAAAAATAATCTCATGTGTGCTTATCCTTTTCCACCTAGTTGATTAAGGAATTATTTGCATTTTAGAGTTAAAACCAACTATATGTTGACCTTTTTGTCCATAATATTTTCCTTCATTATCTTTTAAGTTCTTAACCATTATTGTAAAATATTTGGGAGGAAAATACTTTGATAAGACATTTCGTAAATATTTTTTAAACCTGTAAATTCATATTTCTCTATTTTCGTGAATTTCATAAATGAAATATCAAAATATTTCCTCAAATGATTTTATCCTGTAAAATCATCCATTGTTTGAAATCCATGTCTTGTTTTTCCTTGAATTTATATATTTATGAATAAATAGAATTCATAGACATATTTCATAAAACCATCCACTCATTTCCTTCCCATTTTTGAAAACCATGTCTTATTTTGCCATGATTGGTAAAATATCTTTTAGTTTCCCTTTTTAAATTCTCTAAACTATTTAGACGAGAATTTATCCAAATTTTATGTTCACGTGCATTGTCCTCTTTATGATTTATTACCTTCTTAAATTTATAGCATAACACATTATTTCTCTGCTCTATAAAATTTCATTTTTACCTCTGTAAAATTATCTCGTAAAGAAGAAACATCTCTTTCTAGCATTGGAAACTCCATCCTCATTTTACCTCATTTTACCCAGTCTCCTCTTACCTCCAATATTTCACACGCAAGCTCATTTAATATAAATACAACTGTAAAAATGCTCCATCCATTATTTCCCTTAATACACACTTTATAATATAACTGGTTTTGGAGGGCGGGGGGTGGTTTGCAATTTAAACACCCTCCCCCCCACACAAACCATTTATTTAATCATTTCATGCATCTCGAGGTATTTATATTATGGTGGTTTAATGTGTGAAGTGCAGGGTGGGGACATAGTTTTGATTGGACTTGTTTTCCTTGTGTTATTATTCGCTGACATATATAACATGGTAACAAATGTGGTTCTCATACTTTAGAGATTGGGTTGACTTGATATTTTTAAATTAAGTTTAATATTTTAAATAAATAATTTATAAATATAATTATATATGTTTATAAAATTAAATTTCATTTAAAATAAAAATTATTAAAAATAACTCAAAGAAATTTATAAAAACCTTAGAGACAATTCAACTTTTAGCAATGGAAAGGGTTAGATGGAATGATATTTAAAGGAAGGTATTTGTCTATGCAAGGATAAAATTGAAGGAAGGTAGCAAACTTTAAAGAAAAATCGTAACTTTTAAAGGTGTTAGAAAAAGTTACAACAACTTCCTTCTCGTATTCTGGAACCTCCTTCTTCTTCATTGTTTCCTCCCCCATCACCTTGAGGTCCTCCCCACATATTCTGCAATTGTAGAGCCAACATCTACCTCATCATCTCCATCATTTTTTGGTTTGATCTTTCCAACTCCTCCAGTAGTGGGTCATGCCCACCCTGCCTAGGTTGATCTTCACCATTGTCCCTCATGTAGTCTATGGTGTTGTTAAACTCTGTATCAGAAATATGCTTAGGCTCGTCCTCTCTGCCACAACCTCTTCCTCTCCCTCTACCTCTGCCTCTGGGATGATGAACAACTCCACCAATGGTGTAGTCATGACATGCTCTGGATCCCACTATAGTGTTTTAACTAGAGAAATACATTGAAATATCAAAACATGAACTAGCTACAACAAACAAATAAACGTGAAATCTGAAACAAGAAAGTCTAGAACATTGTTGAGAAGAAATAATAGAGTTGATACATTTTATTAAATATCCAACGGGAAGATAAGTACAAAATATAGTGAAATGTGTGCACCTGGGCTTGCTTAAGCAAGCATGAAAAATCCAGGTGAGAATGAAGAAAAATCCATGCTGAAATGGCTCACTGGTTGCACACTCTACCCAAAAATTTACTGTTGCTGCAGTTATAGGTGAACTAATATTTTAGGCCTCAAAATGCTCCAAAAATTATGAAAATTTATGACAATGGTCTCTAACCTGGGATCGACAAAACCCAGAAATATTTTGGGCTAATTACAACCTCCTAGAATTACCCAAGAATCAAGTGAAATTACCCACTGACCATCTCTGCGTACCACCAGAAAATATATAGTTGCTCCACCAAAATTCTCCACAAAACTAACTGAGAAAATCACTGAAATGATAGAGTGAAATTCCAACTATTTTGCGACACAAGATTGCAGCAATCGCTCCAACAAAAAAATGGCCTACTTGTTGTAGAGATGAAATAACTCACTAAAATGTAGGAAAAGAAATATCAAATCAACTCCAAATTTCCTGTCCTAGGATGACACTCTAAGTTCACTAAAAGAGATTTGGGATTCTCCACTTGGAAATCCCTGTGCTAAAAAGCACTCGTTGACTTAGCTCCAAACCGTAACCAAAACTCACTCCAATTTAGAAATGAAATTCCAAAACAAGAATGATCAATATAAGGCCTCAACCTTCCTTTTATTTTTTCTTTCACTTCCTCATACCGTGTTCAATTTTTTCCCATACCATGGTTTGATCCTTCCCATTATTTGATTTCCATGCTTGGTAATTCCACAACTTAAATTTATTTTTTCTTCTTCTCCTCATTCTCAACCATTGTCTTTTCTCCAAAATTTATTAAATATCTCTACAAATTATTTCTCCAAATTTTATTTAGCTAAATATACATATTAATCACCAAAATTACAAAATTTGGAGTTTCCATGTCAAAATTTTAATTGGGGATATGACAGGGAGTCCAAATATCATGATTATTTATATCAAATTTTCATAGAGTGATGATTCTTGTTTATGAAGCCATCTTCAAGTCCCAACCTCCTTGGATGTCTCCAGAAGCAATGGATGACCTTCAAAAGGTCAAAAATTGATTTGGTGAAGAATTGTTCACCTATATTAGAGTTTTGGGTAGCCTGGCTCATCCTCATGTTTTACCCTGATTTATTCTAGACAATTTATGAAGTAGGGAGGTATAATATCAAATAGTGAGCTATGTTATCACCATAGTTTTGAAGGAATCAAATAAAATATTATGGCCTATTTTCACTGCCAAATTTGGTATATTCGCATTGGCTAATTATCCCCATGACTAGAAAGAGATTGTTAGGAAGACTAATCGCTCTTGTGGATAAGACATATCTCCCTAGACCTCAAAGAAATCTAGTAACAAAAAAAAAAAACTACTACCTTTCCTTAGCTTACGATTGATTGAAAAAAACAATATGAGAGAGATCACTTACCGTTTAATCAAAATGCTTGTTGAAGTCCCTTTTAGTGCCTTTGACAGTTAGCTTACTCTTGATTCTTAAGGTACCGTTCTAGTTACCACAACTTCTCCATGATGTTTCAAAGGATATCTACATAGATAGAAAGACACAAAAGATCAAAGCATCTAGTTTATAGAACAAAAGGTAAATGAACTAATTAACTTAGCATATGTCATAAATTGAATCAATAACCAATCATAACCTATGTGAGTGATTAAGGAATCCCACAAATGATATCAACAAAGACATAGTTAGGAAATAACAATTGCTTTTTATTAAATAAAATGGAGAAAAAACTTACAACCTCAAAGCCTTGATGTTAATAGCCTCTTCTCACAATCTCCAACCCTCTCCTTGGATGAAAAGCATCCTCGCCTTATTTATATAGCATAATCCTACCTTCAATTCTCCTCCACAATCCTCTAGCATGTGTTTGATTTATAGGCCAAGAGGAGGAGGTTTGGGATCCATTTCCTAAGGGATGAGATCCACAAATGCTAGGATAGAAATTCCACAAGGAGAGGGAAGTAGGTCCATGATGGGAGGGATTATACTTGAGTAGGCATCCATTCGAAGTTGTTAGTTAGGAAAGATAAGACTAACAAAGCTTATAGACTTTAAATTTTATTTTTACTTGCATTAATTCATGTGTTCAAACCATAGTGTCAGACAGAACATACTTGCGCACAAGTTTTGATTGTCTCTTTTGTGTATGCATAGAAATGGACTAGGGAACTGCGTAGGAAGCCAAAATTAGGTTTTTGAGCCTTTATATTGATGAATTTCCTGCTTTTTGGGATTGTTTGGGTTCTAACCTTGTAGGGGGATGCTTTGGAATAATTTGATGGATAGCGAAAGATTCAAAATGATGGTCATTTTCCTAATGGGACAAAATAATGTGTAATAGATTCCCTCCTAAAGTGCAAAGTTAGAAAAGATGTTTGATCACTGTAGCGCTTTATCATGCCAATGTCTGGGTTAGAGACTTGTTGAAGCCCCAAAAATCGGGTCTACAACAAGGGGGATACCCACCCAGTCCGGACCTTGGTTGGCAGCTCCTTTTCCGTTTGGTGTGGTGGGTCTGACTGGGGATATGGGACCAGTTTCCCAATTTATGAGTGTGTGTGTGTAGAATTTGATATTTCTGATCTAACAGTTCCTAATTAAGATGCTCTAATTCTAACTTTAATCTAATAACATGCAATTGTATTCTAATAAATAGAAATATCTAAGTCTATACTAACCCGGGGTGTAATCTTTCTGCTATGCGATCTAAAATGATTTCAAATAAAAATCGGTAATAAAGATCATTCAACTACTATAAGAAAAGAATTCAATATATATAAACCACTTCGCATAAAAAGTTAGACAAAACAGTTGTGAAAAACATATCGCACAATAAGCTGCTCATACATTAAGCACAAATAAATAGCTATCACCGTACAAAAGTGCCAAATGATAACTCAGGCATTCACGCATTAATATATAAACAACTGAACTTGAATATCACTTTAACACAAAAGATAGAAACAGTTAAGA
>APFE031139011.1:360332-374435 GCA_000404065.3 Pinus taeda | reverse complement strand
TTAATATTTTTGGTAGGGAAATTAAATAACAGTGATAAGGGAGTAAGAAATGGGAGGTGGGAAAATGTAGGAACCATAGGAATGAAAAGGAATACCTTAAAACAACAAAACAAACCCTAGCAACTTTGATATTTTCAAGCAAAAGCACATGGAGTCTTTACTTGCAAATGAAGGCTTTTAAAATATTATCATGATCTTCTTCAAGCTTAGCAAACCATAATTTATATGATTGAAGGCCTACCTGACAAGCTTGAGGAGATTTGGGGTCTTCTTGAAGTTTATAAGCAAGTGCTATAGGTGAACTCTTGACAGGTCGCGTGCAGGATAGAACGGGTCGCGCACACCCAAGAGGTCGCGCCCGTGTTATTTGGCAACTGTTGGGACCCCCTGGACGGGTCACGCCCACCCAACAAGTCGCGCACAGCTGTGGAAAGGTCGCGCACGGATCCTCTCTGCAATTCCGCCTGATTTTGTCTCTAAATCGCCTTTCACTATTGCTATGAGGCAAATGATGAGCAAATGGAGGGAGAGAGGGGCTTTATAGGCTTGATTTAAATTAATTTCCCCTCAAACCCTCTTTCTCATGTTTATAATTGACACTTTTTCAAAATTTACATGCTGCTGACTTTATGGTTTCCTTTTGTCCTGAAATTGGTTGAACTGATGCTTTTTCTTGAAAATTTTTGCAGGGATAGCTTCTGAGGAATCTTGGCAAAGGGGACCAGGGCTGCATGCTGACTTTCAAAGAATTTTGAGAATTTTTACAATATTTACAAAAATTTTTGAGAAATGCTTGGCTTTTAAAACAGGGTTTTAAATCCAAGGTAAAAATTAACTGTACAGATGAATCTTTTGAAGAAATACTGATAGTTCATCCCTCTGGCCTGCTGGCCAAATTTATTGACTTTAAAGACATGACCTCAAAGCAAATTGGACCTAAACCCTAGACCTAGGACTTTTGACCTTAAGACAAGAGAAGTAACCTTGAAAGAGTTTATTGACTGAAACAACTTGATCCAGCAGTGCCAAGAGGGGAATAAAGACACCAGCTCCTCCATTAGGGTTATGGCTTGCCTAATGGAATGCAATGAGATGACACTGATGAGACAGCTACTTATGCAAATGCAAAGAGTTTTGATCGCTGATGGAGGGCTACTAGACCGACTCTAACAGCTTCTATTGCCTGTACATTACTTACAGGTGTCTTTGTGCTTTTCCCTTCAAGATTGATTAAATCATTGAAGGTATCCCATTCCTTTTCTAGCTCAGTTCTATCTGATGGTGGTTGACTGATGAGAGGGGGAGAATCTATCTGCGGAGAGGTTAACACCAGTTTCTATGCAGGCTCTTTTAATTGGGCAGTATCCTTTACTGACCCTTCACTTTTACCATGATCACTTTCAGATTTTTTAGAATGTGCTAATGTTTCTTTCCCAGACTTGGATTTAGATCTATCTATACCAGAACTTTCACTGAGGCTAATACTTGGAGTTGGTTCCCTTACGGGTTCTAAGCATAGTTTTTCCAAAGGAATATTAGCTAATCTTCTTTCCCTGTATGTTTTGAACTGTTGAAACTCTGCCGGAGGGAGTTGCGTTTGAGCTGAGTGTAGAATTTATTCAACTGTGCTTTTCTGTTGGAACATATCGTCAAAATGATCCTCTTCTTTGGAAAAGACCTTTATTTTGACTGCGGCAGTGAAATTCTTTGCAATGTCATAAGGGTCGAACAGCCTTCTTTGAGACTTGAACAATTCTAGACGTGTTATGTTGTTTACTTCCTTAAATGCATGGCC
Organism: Pinus taeda; assembly: GCA_000404065.3. Taxonomy (NCBI): domain Eukaryota; kingdom Viridiplantae; phylum Streptophyta; class Pinopsida; order Pinales; family Pinaceae; genus Pinus; species Pinus taeda. The sequence goes on along the minus strand of APFE031139011.1, from coordinate 372,640 downwards.
TACTTCAAATAGTGAAAAGGCTCCATAGGCTACAGGAAATTGTGGCCAAATAGCCTTCTTTTTGTCTTTAAAATCCTTAATCAAACCCCCTTCTGAACAAGTTTGATAAGCAATTTCTCGTGCCAAGAGTTTATCGGGAACATACAAGGGTAAGACGTGAGGGGAAATGTAACTTCTGAATACCCTGACGTATGTAGCCAATTCCTCTCCAAACCATCTCGCGACTGTGAGTGTATCTACCTCTGCTTCAGGAGAACATCTTGGGGCATCTTTGTCATACAACATTTTGTACAGGGGTAACATAACTCCATGACAAATTTTGTAGAAAAATGGAGGAAATTTAGACTCCCACAATTCTTTGTGATAAACATGAATGGGTAAAGGGTCTTAAGTTGTCCATTTCCATCCCATTACGGGAAACTTTGAAACATATAAAATTGCATCCATTACATATGCCGATAAGTAAAATGGGGGATGAATTCTCTGGGAAATAGTTCTTTTAGACCGGTAATTTACAATGGCAGTAGCTAAGTTGTCTGACAGTATTCTAGACCAATCCATAATAGTAGAATTAACGGCGGCATCCAACAATGGTAGCCATTCAGATGAGAATTTGTTAATATTTGGTCTCCCGTAAAGTCTACAGAGCATAGCAGCAGCAAAGTAATATGTGGAAGTGAGAGAACTAGTACTATACATACCATGTTTATCCTTTTTCAACGGCTCATCTCTCCTTGACCAATCTTTAGTACATTCTACCAGGTCTTCATTTTCTTTGAAAAACTTCTCTATGAACTGTTTGTTATAAGTTGCCCGTGGCTTCGGCGAATGATACATAAGTTTCAAATCTTGTTGAGCGAATGAGCCGATAAGTCCTTGACGAGTCTTAAATTGTCTATGTTTAATGTCCGCACTGTCTAGTACCCATTTAACCATGTCTGTATAGGGGAGAATTTTGGGCCGTGCCACTATCCGATGCAAAAATGAACAGGCTAAATCTGCGACTGATGCTTCGGAAGACCCCTATGAACCAGCAGAAGCCGTAACCTCCATCACCTTGGGATTTTCTTCCTCAAGTAGATTATACATACCTTCCCAAGTGGTAATACCCGCGTCTCTGTTGCATGCAGTGTTTGTGTACAAGGGCACCATTTCTTTATCTTCAGACATTGGAGCCTTGCCTTTCCTTCCCATAGTATCTTGTATACTGCTTTGTATATTTCTTTGTTCTTCGTTCCTGCAGTTTACAAGTGAGGTGAGAGTAACGATAAGGAACAGTGATGGGAAATCTTTAAATGTCGAAGACATGCAAAAGTATACCACCTTACATGAACTGGCTCTTCGATAAACACAAAATAATATTTTATTAACAAATGACAACTATCTCATTAATTAGCATTAAAGCGCATAACCAGGTCTCGTTTTATGGAAAACGTTTTCTCTAATAGTGAGCTGAAAGATTTTGTGATGGAGCGATTTTGTGATTTTCTTTGCAATATCGCAGATCGCTGCATCGCATTATCGCAATATTATTCTTTAGTAAGATCACTTTGCTGCTTTATCGCAATATCACATTTTCATTGTATGTGCTCATTTCATGTTAATGTATTTCTTGCGAGGTGCGATTTTGCGATATGCGTCATCACATATCGGCGTTTTCTACGGTTTTCCAGCGTAAGTGCGTTTTAAGGCATGCGATGCGATATATATGTTTTTTAATATGTAATCTTGCATCGCAATCTTGCAATCTTAGAGTTTGGGTAGTAAGGAGGCGTCCTATTATCCTTTCCGTGATGCGATACTTCTTAAGGAGTGATTTTGTCTTTCCTCATCATGAAACTTAGAATTTTTAGATTTTTCAAAGGCATTTTCCTAAGTTTATGATGGTAAGTTTTATTAAAAAGGAAATACAAGTACTAATTCATTTTTAAATTTTTTTGACTAAGGGTCCCCACTTATTTAGTATTAGTAATAACACTAAATAAGAAGGGGGGTTGTTGGTGGCCACAAAAAGACTACAATGAGAGACTTGAAACAATCAATAAAATGTTACAATGCAATATAAAATCATCGCTGAGTTAGGAATTCCCATACTCAAAGCATAAATGTTTTAAAGAACCTGTAGGGAAATACATCTGAAGATCCATATCAATAGATGACATCGTATGGACACAACCACCAATGGATCCATGTTTACAATAATGAATATTTAATAAATCCACACAACCTAAATGGATGAAACTAGATCCAGGGTCTTGATCTCCATCTCTCAATTTGTAGTACGAATCTAGCCATGTGAGTGAATGTCTCGTAGTCGAACATAGTAGAAACCACTTGATTACTGGTTAATGTTGTGAACTGTTAACAAGAATGAGAGAAACCACCAATAATGACAATGGTTTCCATGGTATTTCGAGTACAATCTATGAAGTGTGAATAGAAGTGCTAATGTCGAACACTCAAGAAATCATTCGATTTAAGATCAATGATGAGAACCTATCGTCGAAGGTGAGAAAACTGCCATTAAGGCATGCAAGCTCCAAGGTACCAAAGGTTTCTAGATCAAATTCCTAAATAATGAGATAAAGTTGGTAGGAAGTGAACTATCGTGGGAGGACCTATGAAATGAAACCCATGTCAAGTTTTGAAGAACAACAGTTTGGAGTAATCCAGGACTAACTCAAGGATGGTCGACGAGATTGAAGACTATGAATAACAAAGTAATTTTGACTTCGGTTGGACTTCTCTTAAACATATTGGTGACATGATATTCTGACTTGGCGGCTTTTGACCCAAAAATAATACCTAAAACCAACTGAAGACTTTCAACGGGGTATGGTCAATTAGGAGACAAATGGATTTCCCAACCCGGAAATAAAAGTGACAGAGTGTCATGTTCAAGAGCAACGTACTACCTTTTTCAATACAAAAACAAAGGTTATTTCCCACTTTTCCCCCACCATTACTGGCAAGTATCTATTTATTTTTTATAAGCTAGAGGAGGATGACATATACTTGTTCTGTAAGATCATCCTTCGAATGAGTCCTTCGAAGTATTTTTAACAAGCACTAGAAAGGAGTGGTTTAATCCCATCATGATTGAAAAGTCTTGCATTGTTTAAGTTTTATGACTCCATTGAAGGGGTAAATCAATGTTGTTTTCATGTTTCAAGAGTTTGACACAAAAAGAAAATGCATTCAACTCTTTTAACGTAAAATTTTAACGAGCCCAGAGAAAGTAAAGCTCGATGTTTTTCAGTTTTAGAGAGTCGGGAGAAAATCATAAGTAAACTCCACAATGTCCTTTTTTGTAAGTTTAGTTCCTCAAGCGCAAAAAAGGATGAAATAATGCAAGAGAGTACTCTATTAACCATGATTAGTCAACGTATACCTTTTTCATAAATAGTCTAGCTTAGTTCGTAAAAGGGGTAAAATTGACTGTTCAATTACTTTTACGAGTTCAAATAGTCAAGTACTCGGTGATATTTTCATGTTTAGGGAGTCTACAAAGGGTATAAAGAGAACTACTAAGTTCATGTTTTCATAAGTTTTTAAAAAGTTCGTAAAAGTAATAAAAATATACTCAACACCAAAATGATTTGTTTTCGTAAATAACCTGTGATATGCACATTTAAACTCAAAAAATATTGTCACTGCTCAAAAATATAGTATAAACATTAAAAATTTGGAATTAAGAGGCTAATTGGAAAAAAATAATATTTTAATGGGCCTAAAAACTTATAAAAATATAAAAAAGTAAAAACTATTTATCATTTGTGTTTTTTACCATTTGACAGTGATAGAGTGCATTTTTCACCAAGAACTTCAGAGGCAGATTTCGAGAAAACCGTTGGACCAAATCACAATCTTTATTTTCCAGGTAAACCATCTCTCTAATATCTTTGTTTTCATTGTTTTTATTTTTCATTTGACCATGTATTTGGTTTTTTTGGGGGGAGAGGCTTATCAATTGAAAAATCACCCTCAGTGTGCGCAGTTAACTCTCATCGGGCCTGCACACACCAATTAATATTTTAACATAGAAAAATATAATGTGTGTGGTTTCTAGCACTAGAAACTGGAAAATTCACAATTAACTTCAAAATATGATGTGCACAATGCCGAGGGCTTTGAAAAATTAATTGAAACTGCCCAAATTTCTTGCAAACATTTACCACAATTTCTTCTAATGATCCTCCATGTTTATTTGCAGGGTTTTGAGCTGCAAAAATGGAGTGGAGAGAGTGTGAACATGAAGAACAAGATATAGCTACTTTGAACTATCCAGAGACAATACAGGCACTGAGAAACTGTGGCTTGTATAAAATTTTCACCATTTCAGGGATGAAGGCCCTGTTAGACTTACTGGAGTGGATGGTGAGAAAGTGGAATGTACATGAAGAATGCTTAGTTATTGGAGACCATAGACTCACTATCGATGCCGATGATATTTATTTATTGTATTAGCTCCTATGATGTGGAGTGGAAATTTCTTTGTATGGACATAGATCAAGTGGTGAAACAACTACCACCTATCTAGTGAAACATTTCTTTCAAGGAGTTTCTCTCAAAGATGGGAGAATTGATATCAAAATCATAGAGAGGCTTCCTTTGAGAGTTATCATTTTTACAGTTGCATGATTATGTTGAAGTGTAGCTCTTCACTTGTTTACCAAGGCCCAGATGCAGATCTCCATGGAGTGCATGCAACCTACAATATTCAATTAGTGGGAATGGGTAGTTTCCAACTTGAAATGGAACCTAACTAGAGTCAAAACTGATAGACTCAAGAATTTTGGGTATGGTGCCTTTTTTGTCTTGTTTTCTCTAGAGAGGATCCCCCTTCTTTCCCCATAGGTAGGCATAGATGGAGGAGGACCACGAGATCCTCACATGTTGAATTGGGTGACATTGATGGCCCACCATGGAGGTGGTGAAGGCCCAACAATTCAATATACTACTAATTTATTTGGATGGTTAGAACGTCATATTGTTATGATCAAAGAATTTCCATATGAAGGCATGGATTACACATGTGATCCAGATATTCCACTACCAACTAGAATATAGTGGAGTGATCTAGGTAAAAGATTGACATTTTGGTTGTCTTTGAATTATTGTTTGTTTTTTTTTTTAATCCAAAACTAATTGCCTGAAATGATCATGCAGACGTGGACCTAGTGGGGCTAGTAAGACTATGCAAATTTGATAGGTGCGGTGAGCATCTAGTATCTACCGCAGTATAAAACCCCAACGCAATAGAGGCATTGAATGAGCTGGAGCACAACCTAGAGAGGTTGAATCTAGACATCCTAGATGTCGGGATTGATGACTTGCCTCTCCGCTATTAGAGGCACACCATGGGGATTCCTAGACCAATTAGTTGCTTGCTACAATGAGTAGCTCATGCTATTGTCTTCTACCATGATCATGTGTAGCTGCTAGTATTAGGACTAGATTTTTTTTTTGATGATGTATTGGCATGTTCGGATAATAAAGGCCACAGGGTCTCATGTCTTGGATGACAATTTTGTAAAAACTACACATTTTACATACATTTTAACTAATGAAAACTATTACCTCTATTTGAGTCTATCTTGTACAATATATGAATGAATATTTATTTTGATTTCTTACATATGTTTTACAAATTCCAATTTAACACATAATTAGTCAATGCATCAGTTAATGTGTTTAAACGTCTTGGAATGTGTTGATATTCGATGTAATCAAACTCTCTCTCTATGAAATGAACCTGCAAAAACATTCTTAACATTGAAGTACTTCTTACTATATAGACATCATTTAAAAGTAATACTATGAGTTTAGAATCTAACCTAATGATCAATCAATGAATACCAAATGAAATTGCTTTAGATAATAATTCAATCACTGCACTATACTCTATGATATTATTTGTTGTTCGACCAAGGCATATCCCATGAATAGAAAGTAACTCATCTGTGGGTGAATAAATGACCCAAGTTGTGGAAGAAAAATTCTGAGTACTATGACTAGTGCCATCAACAAAGCCAATGTAAGTTTGAGGGAGCATGGAAATCTATAAATCTAGTGTAACACAAGATAAGCAGGAGAAGTAGCAAAAAATCGTAAAAAACTGCTAAAAATTGCCACACATAAAATATAATACAACAATAAAAAAATCCTTCATTGAGTGATCTTAAACATAATATTTCTTTAGGTAAATACCATTCTTGGGCTTTCCTAAAGAAATGCCATCATAATTAACTAGCTCATAGGCCCCTTTTTCAGTACATGTTTTACAATATAAGGGCAATGCCACATGGGCTTGAATTTACCAGCACCTAATTTATCATGTTCTTGATCATAGACCAAGACTAGGTCACCTTCTGAATAGGAAAAAGGTTTTCCATTTTGATCATACTATGCCTTAACTTGTTTCTTTTGAGTCTCTCTAGATAAGTCTCATCTAATCGTGCTAAGTATAGGAAACATTCTTCCTCTATAGAAGTGGCTGGTAATAATTCAATTTCCAGTTTCAAAGAAGATATTTCACATTCAATAGGTAAAAATTCTTCCAGACCGTTTATGAATTCTGAAAATTTATTTAATCATGGTGGTCAAAACCTTGTTAACGACTTCTACTTAGCCATTTTCCTTGGGCAATATGAAGTTTAGTCATGATAAAGTTTCAAAAGTGGCTACCATGGTCTGTAATGATGGCTTGTGGAACCCCGAATCTAGTAATCCCATGATTGAATATGAAAATGGATGTTGTTTCACCATCATCATTATATGCAGGCATCACCTCAACCCATTTTGTAAAATAATCTACCACTAGGATAATGTACCCATGCCCCCCAACCAAGTGAGGGTTACATGTAAGGAAATTGATGCCCCATTTGGTGAAAGGACCAAGAACAATGATTGGGTGAAGAGGAGATGGAGGTGCACACATTTTGCAGTCGTAAATGTGACAATTGTGACATTTCTGGACCACAGTTATGCAACATTTGAACATCGGAGGCTAGAAAAACCCAACGCACAAGATATTTTGGGCAGTGGAACACCATGACATATGTTTGCCACAAGCTCTAGAATTATGACCATTTAATGCCTTTTCATCTTCCTTCTGAGTCAAATATCATCTAAAAGTGGAATCAACATGATGATGATAAAGTGTATTGCTAGCAATAATGTATTGTTGGGATTGTTACCAAATATGATGATGATCGGTTCGAGTCAACTCTGGCCGAAAAGTTTGGGCTTGATAAATTATCATATCTCCATACCATGGGCCTAAATTACTGATAAGAAATAGGGATTCATCTAGAAGAAAATCCTTTGCCACGGTTTCCATTTCAGCATAGGGAAAGTCACATAATAATTTTGAAAACACTAATGATTTCTTATGTTTAGATTTGATGAATTCCAGATCAAATTCTTGGAGGATAAATACCCATTTAGAATATTTCCCCCTAGAAACTATCTCATACGAATGTAAACCATACGGTTGCAATCTAAAATCACTTTTGTTTTGCACAAAAGTATGTCGTGATGAAATAAATGGACAACTCGAACGGCTACTAAGGCTAATTTCTCCACGCGTATATTTTACTTCATTTTGGGTAAGATTATTGCTCAAATATTATATGAAATTCTCATCGTTTGACTCATCTTCCTAAACTAAAACCATGCCAATGGTGACATCAGATGCAGATATATACAAAAAGAAGTCTCAATGATAATCGGGAGGATGAAACAATGGTGTATGGGTCAATGTGTGTTTAAGTGCATCAAATGCTTCTTGAGAAACTTCATCCCATATAAATGAGATGTCCTTTTTCAATAGTCGAGTAAAACCTTTAGTTAGCTCAATGTAATTCTAGATGAATTGATGTAAGAAGTTTTCTTTTCCTTGCAAACTTTGGAGTTCGCGGCAGTTGGAAGGAGGAGGCAAATTCATTATAGCCTCTACCTTGAGCAGGTCGACATGAATGCCTTCCTTAGATACGAAAAATCCTAGTAATCTAACAGATTGGACATAAAAAAACATTTATGAGGGTTCAAACATTTATTATAGTGTCAATGCCTGATAAAGATAACTCTCAAATGTGTTGGATGATCTTCCCGTTTCAATGAATGAACTGGTAAGTCATCCAAATAAGGTTGTACAATATGCTTGATATCATGAATTGCATAAGACATATCTCGTTGGAAGGTTGCATCAATATTCTTTAATATGAATGGGAATTTTTGATAAGGAAAAAAAATCCACCATGAACATTTGAACACGGTTTTATGTTGATCAACTAGGAGTATGTTGATTTGATTGTAACTGGAAAAATCCATCCATGAATGAAAATACTTCATTACCAACACAATCATCAATGAATTGATCAATATAGGGGGTAGGATAGTTGTCCTTGGGACAAGGCGCATTAATATCCCTATAATCCACACATGCTCTTATGGTTCCTTTCCTTTTGTTCACAGGAACAATATTGGAAACCCAATCAGTCAAGGGAACCGGGTAGCTAAAACCTTCTTTGAGTAGCTTTTCAAGCTCATCTTTAATAGAAAAACCCTTTCATGGATGCACTAGACGTAATCTTTATATAATACGTTTTGCATCTGGGTAAGTCTTAACCTCATGAACAACAATGCTTGGGTCAATTTCTGACATTTCCTTATAGGGCTAGGCAAAAATGTTACAGAATTCTTGAACTAGGGTTTTGTATGTTTGAATCTCTTCTAGTGAGCATGAAGCACCTATCTGAGTGTTCTCAATAATTCATGTTTTGATTGAGATATCAATTGAAATCGTTGTAGATATTTTTCCCAAATTCTTTTCAGATTCAACTTGAAGAACTAACATGGGCCATTCAAGACTATCTACAATCTCAGTCGAAAACATAGTTGAAAAATCATTCTCAATTTTATCAAGTTTAGGCAGAAAAGATGAATGATGATAATAATGATCGCATGTAATTTCATCCAAATTCATGATCTCTATAATACTTTCATCAGTTGGAAACATATTATCGAAAGGATCAGGAAGTGAAATTGGTTATGACCAAGGTAAAGAAGAATAATTGTCATTGATTTCATTCAATCAATCAATATCAAAAGATGGTGGGTCGGAAAATGACTGAACTATCTCATAAGCCAATTGAAGTGGAATCAAAGGAATTTTACCATCTCTTCTACGCTAGGTCAATTTATATTCTAAAGGCACTATCTTGGGATCAAATGATTCAATAGTGCTTGATGTGATCATGTTAACCTCAGAAACATTAGAAGGAAAATTTGGTGGAGGAAGTGCAAAAGTTCCCATCAGTGATGAATCCTTGAGCAAGCCAACACTAATATCCTCATAAGGAGTACTCATTTCTCTGACGAAAGGTATGTTGCCCATAGAGTTAGGTTTAGAAGTATAGTAAGACAACTAGTCTACTTTGACTATTTTTCCTTGATGAAGAAATTTTATCATAAGGAAAAGTGATGAGATCACTACGGAAATAAAACAGGTACAACTTCGAACAAGAAAAAGGTTATAATCGAGTTGATAATCAACAACTTCAACATCAATCACAACTGCCTTACCTTCCATCTCTATGGGTAGATCATTTAGAATTCCATAAGGACAAAAATATCTTCCATCAAAGGATTTCATAGTAGTTGGTGATTGATTGATAGTTAGAGAGCGCAAAGCTTTCTAACAAGCAATAGAAATGATACACGTAGAAGTTCCTTCGTCAAGAACAGTGCGAAACACACATCTAGTTTTGAAAAAAACTGGAATTTGGAATGCTAGTTGATGAGGGAGTCTAGGTATATAACTTTCAAGATCAAATATAACAATATTAGACTCTTGCATATCAATCACTCCAATAGTTGACAATAGCAACTTTCTTTGTGCTAGATATGTTTGCAACACTTCAAGAATTGACATTGCTGAAGGAGACATATTCAAGTTTTCAACAATGTTATACTTCTGAGGAGGATCTCCTCTTCACTCCTCTTGGGTGAAGAGGAGTTGGAGGTACACGCATTGTGTGATCATACATCTGAAAATTGTGGAATTTCTGGACAACAATTATGCAATATTTGAAAATCGAAGGATAGAAAAACCGAGCACACTAGATATTTTGGGAAGTGGACAAAGCTAACATATGATTGCCACAAGTTCTAGAATGGCAGTCATTCAATACCTTTTCGACTTCCTCGTGAGTCAAACATCATCTGAAAATGGAATCAACATAATGATGATAAAGTGTATTGCCAACAATAGTGTATTGTTGGGATTGGTACTAAATATGAAGACAATCGGTTCGAGTCAATTTTGGATGAAACGTTTGGGCTTGAAGATAAATGATGATATATCTATACCATGGGTCTAAATTACTGATAAGAAAGAGGGATTCATCTACAAGAGAGTCCTTTGCCACAATTTCCATTTCAGCATAGGGAAAGCCAAATAATAATTCAACAAACACTAATGATTTCTTAGATTTAGATTTGATGAATTTTAAATAAAATTCTTGTAGGATAACTATCCATTTAGAATATTTTCCCCCTAGCAACTGTCTCATAAGAATGTAAACCATAGGGTTGCAATCAAAAATCATTGTTGTTTTGCGTAAAATAATGTAGTGACGAAATAGTTGGACAACTTGAATGGCTGCCAAGGCCAATTTCTCCACGTGCATATTTTACTTCAGTTTTGGTAAGATTCCTTCTCAAATAATATATGACATGCTCATCGTTCAACTCACCTTACTGAACTAAAACCATGCCAATCGTGACATTGGATGCAGCTAAATACAAAAAGTAGTCTCGATGATAATCGAGAGGATCCAACAACGGTGTATGGGTCAACGCATGTTTAAGTGCATCAAATGCTTCTTGAGCAACTTCATCCCATATAAATGAGATGTACTTTTTCAACAGTCGAGTAAAACCTTTAGTTATCTCAACATAGTTCTAGATGAATCAGCGTAAGAAGTTTGATTTCCCTTGCAAACATTGGAGTTGGCGTCAGTTGGAAGGAGGAGGCAAATTCGGAATAGCCTCTAACTTGAGCAGGTCAACATGAATGCCTTCCTTAGATTCAGAAAATCCTAGTAATCTACTAGATTGGACACAAAAAACACATTTGTGAGGGTTCAAGCATCTATTATAGTGTCAACACTTGATAAAGATAACTCTCAAATGTGCTAGATGGTCTTCCTGTTTCAACAAATGAGCTAGTAAGTCATCTTGGTAAGGTTATACCATATGCTTGATATCGTGAAATGTATAAGACATAGACCGTTGAAAGTGATGAGTCCCATAAATGGGTAATTATATGGGCTCATTTTGCCTCCTAATGTAGTTTTATCCACCATTCTCTTAGTTTATTGCATGTTTTTTTATTATATTTATGCTAATAGAGTGAGTTGGGTTGGTCATTATGCCATGGAGTCTAATATGTGTTTATTGCAGATTTTTGGTCAATTTTGGAGATAAAGTCAAAGACTTAATGGACAATTGGCAACAATAATTCAAAGTAGACAAGGGAGAGGATTTATAGGAGGGTATCCCCCTCATTTATGACTCCCCACTTCGAATTATCCATCATGTAGCTCGGAGCACAAACAGCCACATCAATGCACTAAAGAGGCAGCCGAGCAAGTGGAGGATAAATTTTGTTTATCTCAAGTATTGGGAGCCAAGCCTCCTTGATTTTAAGGAAGCTGTTGGGAGCTTCAGTTGTATAAGTAGAGAGGCCTAGGGCCTCATTAGGAAGTTAGTCAAATTTTCGAATTTTTGTTGCAGCTTTGCTCTGCTCAACTTCGAGCTTACTTTTGTTGACAGTTTCATGTAATCCTATTATTATTTTGATAATAAAGATGAGATCCTTTTTGATCTAGCACTAAGTGACCTCAGAGGGCAGAAGCTCTTGGGTTAGGACCCAATCCAAGTAGCCAAGCTCCTCTTGTTTGTATTTATATGCTTTGTTTCAGTTTATAGATTAGTTGTTGTTAGATAAATTTCTTTCTTGGTTAAGAATAGGTTGCTTTTGGTGATTTAGAAAGTTGTTTCCATTTAAGTTTTCTATAGCAGGTTGAACGGTAATAGAAAGAAGATACAAAAAGGCCATCAACAGAGCCTTGGCCTCCTTTCCTCCCTTTGGGACCATGAACTGAGGCCAAGACCCTATTTGTTATGAAACCAACTCAAGAAAAGATAGAAAAGATAGATCAACGCCTTAGAATTCAGCCTCTTCGTGGGGGAAACCTCCTTTACATTACATAAATGAACAATTCTTGGATGATACAAAT
>APFE031139011.1:295566-352221 GCA_000404065.3 Pinus taeda | reverse complement strand
CCTTTTTCTAATCTAAAACAAAAAGAAACAACAAACTTCTAAAAATAAGCTATTTCTGAATTTGGTCCTTAAAACTGCAAGTGTTCATCATGGATTTGAGAAGAGTCGGTTGGCTGACTTCTGTGCTGAGATGGGCTATGAAAACAGAATCTATGAGAGATGGCACCACTTTCTCGGCTGAATTTATGATGCATTTCACAGTCATCCATTGACTGTGTGGCTTGACTAAGTATGCCCAGTAACACTCCCAATTCAATCTGTTCAATGCCTGGATCGCTTTTCCCTTTTCCTGCGCCTTCTTCTTCCATTCTGCCTCCAGTCGTGAATTATTTGGTAGGTACCCCGGGGTGGTTTCTGCGATTAAGTTGGCTCTGTGTAAATTCTCATTTACACAGTCGATAAGAACACTTGCCTGTGTTGCCGCTGCCTCCGCCGCCTGTTCTGCCTGCCTGATTTGATCGTCCCATTTGTTAAAGAGCAATTCTTTATGACTCTCGTTTATTCTGGGTGCATTTGCTCTTTTCCCTTCCTCTCCATCCTGCCAAGCCAAGTATTCAGTCACTCGTCTGTCAATCTGGTCATAGTCACTTCGCAAGTCCCCCACTTGATTGGTGAGTTTATCGCTCAGCTCGCAATAGTGACTCCACTGTGATATTTTACGTCCCAACCCTTCCTATTGTTACAGAAGTTGCTCATTTAAGCCAGTGGATTCTGAAACGAATTCGGCAAGCTTGGGCTCGTCCTTGTGTATTTCTTGTAAAGCTTGCAACTGCTTTCCTTTTTCGTCTAGGCTTGTTTGATAGCTTATCTACATCTGCTGAAAATCTTCTTAGTTTCTCGAGTTGTTTGGACGCTTCAATACTGGCATTGGCTTGTTGTAGCTATTGTTGTAGTAGCCGTATCTGGTTTTCTTGTTCCCTCAACAGTTGCTGAACTTCCGACGCTTTGTCGATAGTCGCAGAAGCATTTGCTCCTGCGATCTGAGACAACTTCGTGAGATTTTCTTTCGGGTTGTCGTTAGGGTCTTTCAATAAGACGTCTAAATGTTCAGTATCCTGTGACAGCGTATTCTCTATCTTTCTCTTCTTTCTTTGTCTCCTCACAACTGCTTTATGTTGGGGACTATAGAATACATCCAGTGGGGGAATTTCCTCTACACTGAGTAGAAGCTCAGAAGGCGGAGCGATATGACTGTGCTCCGTTTCTGAGACACTACCGACCATGGTCGAAACCATTTCCTGTGTTACCTGTGTATTTCTCAAAGGTGTTTTTGGGACTTGCCCTTCAAGGCTAATTAGCTCGTTGAAGTTTTCCCATTCTTTGTCGAGCTCTGTTGTGACGAGTGGCGATTTAATGACGGGAGGAGGGACATCTCTTGGTGGGGAGGCGATAACTTGCTATTGCGACATTGCACTTGACTGAGCTGTATCTTTAGCTGTTTCTTCGCTTTTTCCTTGGTCGCTTGCAGACTTTTTAGAACGTTCAGGCGTTCCTTGGGTAGCGTCAGATTTGGATTTGGAAGTACTGGAGTTTCCACTGGGCTGATGCTGGGAGAAGGCTCTCTGGTGAGTAGTCGCGGCTTTTCCAGAGGAACACTGGCTAGCCTTCTTTCTCTGTATAACAAAAAACTTTGGAGGTCATCTGGGGACAACCTCGACCGAGCTTCTCGCAAACCTTCCTGGAGTGAGCTTTTACTTTGAAACAAATCATCAAATAAATCTTTCTTTCTGATGAATACTTTTATTCTGACACTTATAGTGAAATCATGGGCAACATTATTTAGGTCAAAAGGTTGAGCGAGGAATTTAAATAACTGTAGAGACGTCACATTCTCTACTTTGGCGAAAGCATGTCCTACATCGAACAATGAGAAGGCCCCACAAGCTACAGGAAACTGAGGCCATATGGCCTTCTTCTTGTCTTTAAGCTCTTTGGTTAGGCCGCCTTCTGAGCAAGTCTGATAAGCAATTTCCCTAGCCAAAAGCTTATCGAGGACATATAGAGGTAGGACATGTGGAGGTACAGCGCTCCCAAACACTCTAATGTAAGTGAACCATGCTTCCCCGAACCATCTTGCGATGGGGATGATGTCTATTTGCGCTTCGGGTGAGCACCTCGGGGGCTCTTCATCATACATCATCCTATATAGGGGTAAGATGAGCCCGTGGCAAATCTGATAGAAGTGACGGGCGAACTGGGAATCCCATAATACTTTATGATAAATATGAATAGGTGACGGGTCCTGGGTAGTCCATTTCCAACCCATAGTGGGGAATTTAGATACATAGCAAATAGAATCCATAATATAAGCAGACAGATAAAAAGGAGGATAGACCCTTTGAGACAAGGATCTCTTAGACTGGTAATTCATAACAGCAGTGTATAGGTTATCAGAAAGTATCTTGGCCCAATCCATGATATCGGCGTTTGTGGCAGCGTCTATGAGTGGTAGCCATTCAGACGAAAATTTATTTATGTCTGGCATCCCAAACAACCTGCAAAGTATGGCCGCAGCAAAACAATACAGAGAGGTGAGGGAACCAGTACTATACATACCGTTTTTGTCCTTTTTTAGCGGCTCCTCTCTTCTGGTCCATTCTTTAGTGGTTTCTGCCAGGTTTGGGTTCTCTGCTGCGAATTTCTTGACAAATTGTGCATTGTAGGTCGTCTGAGGCTCAGGAAGATGATACATAAGCTTTAGTTCTTGCGCGGCGAATGATCCTATGAGCCCATGTCCTTGAACTTTGAATTGTCTGCCTTGTAACTCTGCATTGTCATGTATCCACCTGATCATATCTGTATACGGCAAAATTTTGGGTCTAGCTATTATTTGGTGAAGAAACGAACATGCCAGCTCCTCTAAGGATGCCTCGGAGGAGTTTTGTGAGCCTGCGGCGCTATCAACCTTCATTACTTTAGGATTTTCTTCCTCCAGCAGCCTATACATGCCTTCCCAGGTCGAAATTCCTGTGTCTCTGTTGCATGCGGTGTCTGTGTATAAGGGCGCCATCTCCTTCGTCTTTTCCTTCGTGTCGGAGCCTTGGGCTTTATGTTTCTTTCCCATTTGCTCCTTCGTTCGGCTTTGGATCTTCTTAACTCTTAGTTCCTGCAGATTACGAGCGAAGTGGAAATGACTGATCGAGAAAGGTGATGGGAGAGTTTTAAATGCAACAAATATACCAAATATGCCACTTTACGTGAAATAATTCTTTAGAAAATCACGCGTCTTCATTTCATTTAATAACTGACAACTAATCCATTTACTATCATTAAAAGCGCATGATCTGTGGTCAGATTATGGTAAGTGGCTTTTCTTTGAGTGGCGTGCCCGAAGGATTCGTGATTAAATGATTCATGATTTGCTTATGTTATATTGAATATCGTGTCATCGCAAGTCGCGCTAATCGCAAATCGCAAGATCGCAGATTGCGCCATCGCGGCGATCGCAACATCGCAAGTCGCAACATCGCAGGTCACAGAAGTTTGATGTTTGTCAAGCATTGCCAGTTTATTTCTGCGATATGCGATCTTGCGATCGGTGTTATCGCGGATCGGCAGATCTTGAAGTTTTTCTTTATGAGCATTACTTTACTGCGATGCGACGTTAGGTTTAACATGGGGGCCTTGTGCATACCAATTTTATGAGGGAATGAGGGCATTTCTTATCTTTTTGTAATGCAATTTTTTAAAGACCTCTACCTTATTGTAGACCTAGGTTAAAAAATATTCGAAAGACCTCTCTAAGCTTACGATGGTAATCTTATTTTGAATAAAGGAAAACTTGATTTTTCTCAAAATTAAACTAAGGGTCCCCATTCATTTAGTATTTTGGACAAACATTTAAATGAAAAAGGGGGGGTTGTTGCTGGCCAGAACAATTGGCGATTCACTTGGGAGAACCAGTTATCTCTGACCTTTACTTGACGTTTTCCAAACTTCTAAAAAAAATAAAACAATTTTCTCAGAAAACTTAAACTTTATTATAGAAAGATAAAAATATTATACTTCAAACTGTCAATGATATTTTGTTTCAAATCCTTTCTATTTAATTACTTGTATCCTTAGCTCGTTCTTGCGTTTACACCAGCCCTTACTCGGTCTTAAATAAAATTAAAATAAATTCTTCCCTGTATAGCAG
The DNA here is from genome assembly GCA_000404065.3 of Pinus taeda. Lineage (NCBI taxonomy): Eukaryota > Viridiplantae > Streptophyta > Pinopsida > Pinales > Pinaceae > Pinus > Pinus taeda. The sequence continues at coordinate 348,083 of APFE031139011.1, read as the reverse complement.
TCCTGTTTAAATATGCTTCTTTGTCGCAGGTAGAGCCTCTGCTGCCAGCAGGCGTCCATATCCTCGGCAGGGTTACCTATTAACCAGTAATGATCCTTTATCCTGTTCAAGTGTGTTTACAACTATTCAGAGAAAAATCCATTTCGACACTTTTTCTTTTTTAATTCTCTAAAGAACAATGTCTTGGTTTAGTGGCCAAATTATGACACAGTCACTCACTTGATTTACACTTTTGCTGAACAAGCTGGCTCGTGATGAGACCCCTTGTCTTTTGATTTCAACAATCTTGAGTCGTTGCCCTATTTTGGTAGACAGTTTTGGCAAAGTCAGCAAGTTATAATATCTGTGATCATGATAAGTCGGCTCGTGATGAGACCTCTTATTCTTTGAGATATAGTGTTTCCATTGGATTGTTTCCCTGAATGCTGTGATTTCCTTTTGCAGGGAGGAAGTCAATTTTCTTTCCTTAAGAAAGTTCTGGACGACAATAATAGAGCTTCTTTGGAAATAGTTGTTTCTACAGGGATCCCTTATTTTGTTGTTGATGCCTTTCATTGTACTGACGTAAAACAATTCCTTCACTAAGATTGCTTTCTTCAAAAAAAATTTGGAGTTGAAACTAGTATCATATCTGGATTAAAGTTCTATTGATAATAAAGATCAAGTTTCAAAAAAAAAAAAAAATTGTCATTCATAGAAGCATAAGTTCAAAATATTGATAGAAAAAAAGGTGTCTTTTGTAAACGTCAAATGCTGTTGACCAAAGAAAACTTTATTTATGGAGAAAAATACTAAACGAAGTGAGAAGTAGACATTCCCAAGGGTTGTGTAGAAAATAGGGATAATCTTCTTTATTATTTTGCCTACTAACTATTTAAAAATAAACCTAATTACCTAACTAAAATACTCCTACTCCTACTCTAACTATATACAAAAATTTTGACTAGGTGAAATGATATTTCCAATGGAGCCACCTTCTCATTTTTATTCCTACACGTATGCAACCTTCCAACGTTAGTGTTAAGAACGGAAATTTTCTTGGACTGTTAACGTTGGATGCGGAATAAGAATGTATAACTCCAGTTGGAATTTTATCCGAAATTTCTTTCTCGCAAAAACTTCTTTCCAACTGGATATCTATTGGATCATAAAAATAAGGATGAATTTCTGTTATATCTTGATGATCTTGTAATAAAGGAAGTTATGTACTTCCTTGACATAGTTTAGCTTTCCAAAATGGTAGCTTGTCTTTTGGATGTTCTTTGATAAGGCGTTTGACATACCAGAATAATCTATCAAAAGACTGAAAATTTAAAACACAATCCGATTTTGTACAAAATGAGTGCAAGTGAGAAAAGAAATGATTATCTGTACAAATAAAGCTACAGCACAACTGGGATTGGCTTGTGATATTTTTCTGTTCACAAGAACTGGCTAGTCTTGTGAATCAGAAGACAAATTATGATTGTGAACAGGGTGAGGGTTTCTTCATGATATGAATCATAGATCGGAAAATTGTCTTGGTCAGTAAAATAAGGCGAATGATCTTTGGCTTTGAAATGAGGATTGAATGATATGTTTTCCGAATTAGAATATCTCTCATTTTTTGAGCTTTGATGAGTTACTTGAGATAAATCAATAACATGATTGTTGGCAAAGTAACCATCATAACTAATTTTATAAGTTTCCCTAGATTCTTCCTTTTGGTCATATATTTTCAGACAAGGAGATTCAAGTGTTCCTTGCTTGGAAACAATCGAAGGATGTTCTATAGCTATCTCTTTATTTTGAAAATCTAATGACGACTTGTTTAAATTGTCCTCTGTGTTTTTTGAAATATCTTTAATGTTGAGAGGGGAAAAGTTATCATCATTAAAAACATCAGGATAAAGAGAGAAGTGTGATTCTGAAGCAACGTATTTAAAAATATCATTATGAAAAAATCTTCGTTCATCAGATTCGATATAGACATCGGGTTTTAGATCATACCTTTGTGTACTGATACTTTCTGAAAGAGAAATAGTTTGCTATTCTAACCTTGGCATCTGCATTTGTTGACTTGCAATGACATTATCTGACTTTGTATCAAAGTCATCTCCTGGTTCCAAGGCCGACTTCCCTCCAGCGTTCTCGCTTTTGTCTTCTTGTATTAGAGTATGGATAACTCCTAGGCTTTGGGGGCTTTCTTCATTATGAGCGATTTTTATATTCAAATTGGAATTCTCGTTCATATTAGAAAGAAATGAGACAAAACTCGAACTAATTTCTGCTTGATCAGATATAGGAGGCAGGGAATGTTCAGCAAAATCTAAAGATTCTTCATCTATGAGTTCACTTTCAAGATCGTACTTTAGACAATCAAGATGAAATTGCATATTTAAATCCCTAATAGATTCATCTTTTTTCCGAAGATAATCAATTTCATCGTATACCTGGTCATAGTCATAATAATCAAATTCAAGAATGAAAATGTTGACGAATTGATCCCAGCTGTGAATCGATGCAACTGGGAGGTTTCGGCACCATTTTTTGGCTTCCGCCGTGAGTGTAAGAGTAAAAATTCTGCATAAAACGCCTTCATCAATTCTTTGAGTATCATAACTTGAAACTCTTTGAATAAACTGAAGAGCATGATTAAAAGCAGAAGAGTTATTCTTACCATTGAATTTTACCTGAGACAAGAGTCTTACCACTTCAGGTGGAGTGTTGGAAGAAGTAGGAACATGGATGCAACTCCAAATGGGAAGTTTGTGAGCAGCCATCCAGATTCAAATGTTACGATTGATAATCATTCCAACATACACTATGTTCAGGCCCTCCTTCTAGCGCCAAATATGTTGAAGCCTCGAAAATCGGGTCGACAACAAGGGGGATACTCACCCGGTCCGGAGCTTGGTTGGCAGCTCCTTATCCGTTTGGTATAGCGGGTCCGACTGGGGAAAACGGGACCAGTTTCCCGATCTTGGGTGTGTGTGTGTGTGTAGAATTGAATTATGTTGATCTAAGAGTATTTTAAAGCTAATCTAATTCAGATTCTTTAACTTTACTCTATGCTATTGTAATCTAGTGAGAAACAACACATCAAATCTATTCTAACCCGGGATGGTATATCTTCCATTATGCGATCTAAAGAGATTTCGAACAATAACTGGTAATAAAGATCATTCAGCTATCATAAGAATAGAAACCATTAAAGGTAAACCACTTTGCATAAGAAGTTAGGCAAAACAATTGTGAACAACATATTGCATAATAAGCTATTCATATGTCAGACATAAACAATATGACTCCACCGTACAAAAGTGCCAAATGATAACCCATACATTCATGCAATAACATATAAACATCTGAAACTATAAATCACTTAAAGAATATAAGCAAGAATTGCCAAGAGCTAAAAGTACCATTTATGACTAGTTCTACCCATAAGCTTCAAGCAAAAACGATCTATCTCTACTTGTTCTAAAATCTACCAAGAGTACAAAAGTACAACATCAGTAGCATATATCAAAATGCAAGTAAAAATAAATCTCGATCCATCCATTCATCAAAACCTCCTCTAAGGGTGCAGAAGTGCATGTTCTGAGGATCAGTTTTTGACAAATCTCTGGACCCTTCTCTAAATGCATGAGAAGGGTTAAAATACTACTTCCTAAATCTAATAATAGTGTTTTTACAAAATTGTAGGATACGGTTCTAAAATGACCGTCCTTTTTCTAATCTAAACAAAAAGAAACAACAAACTACTAAAAATAAGTTATTTCCGGATCTGGTCTTTGAAACTGCAAGTGTTTAGCATGGATTTGAGAAGAGTTGGTTGGCCGACTTCTGCGCTGAGCTAGGCCGTGAAAACGGAATCTATGAGAGATGGCACTACTTTCTCTTCTGAGTTTGTGATGCATTTCACAGTCATCCATTGACTGTGTGGCTTAACTAAGTATGCCCAATAACACTCCCAATTCAACCTGTTCAAACCCTGAATTGCTTTTCCCTTTTCTTGTGCCTTCTCTTTCCATTTTGCCTCTATTCGTGACTTGTTTGGTAGGTATCCCGGGGTGGTTTCTGTGATTAAGTTAGCTCTGTGTAAATTTTCATTTACATAGTCTATAAGAACATTAGCTTGTGTCGCCGCTGCCTTTGCCGCCTGTTCTGCCTGCTTGATTTGATCATCCCACTTGTTAAAGAGCAATTCTTTATGGCTTTCATTTATTCTGGGTGCATTTACTCTCTTCCCTTCCTCTCCATTCTGCCAAGCTATATACTCTGTCACTCGTCTGTCAACCTGGTCGTAGTCACTTCACAGGTCTGTCACTTGATTGGTGAGTTTGTCGCTCAGCTCGCAATAGTGACTCCACTGCGATATTTTTTGTCCCAAATCTTCCTGTTGCTGCAGAAGTTGCTCATTTAAACTAGCAGACTCTGAAACGAATTCGCAAAGCTTGGGCTCGTCCTTATGTATTTCTTGTAAAGCTTGCAACTGCTCTCCTTTTTCGTCCAGGCTTTTCTGATAGCTTATCTACATTTGCTGAAAATCTTCTTGTAGTTTCTCGAATTGTTTGGACGCTTCATTGCTGGCATTGGCCTGTTGCAGCTATTGTTGCAGTAGCTGTATATGGTTTTCTTGCTCCCTCAATAGTTACTGAACTTCAGACTCCTTGTCGCAGAAGCGTATGCTCCTGCAATTTGAGACAATTTCGTGAGATTTTCCGTCGGGTTGCTGTTAAGGTCTTTCCATAAGACATCTAAATGTTCGGCGTTCTGTGACAGCGTATTCTCCAGCTTTCTCTTCTTTCTTTGTCTCCTCACCACTGCTTTGTGTTGAGGACTATAGAACACGTCCAGTGGGGGAATTTCCTCTACACTAAGTAGGAGTTCAGGAGGCGGAGCGATATGACTGTGTTCTGCTTCTGAGACACTATCGACCACGGTTGAAACCATTTCCTGTGTTACTTGCGCATCGCTTACAGGTGTTCTTGGGACTTGCCCTTCTGGGTTGATTAGCTCGTTTAAGTTTTCCCACTCTTTATCGAGCTCTGTCGTGGCGAGCAACGATGTAGTGACGGGAGGAGGGACATCTCTTGGTGAGGAAGCGATAATTTGCAGTTATGACATGGCACTTGACTGGACAGTATCCCTGGCTGCTTCTCCGACTTTCCCTTGGTCGCTTGTAGAATTTTTAGAGCGTTCGGGTGTTCCTTGAACAGCGTCAGATTTGGATTTGGAAGAACTGGAGTTTCCGCTGAGGCTGACACTTGGAGTAGGCTCTCTAGCGAGTGGTTGCAGCTTCTCTAGAGGAATGCTGGCTAGCCTTCTTTCTCTGAATAACAAAAATCTTTCGAGGTCGTCTGGGGACAACCTCGACTTAGCTTCTCGCAAGACTTCCTGGAATGAAGTTTTATTTTGAAACAAGTCATCAAATAAATCTTTCTTTCCGGTGAACACTTTTATTCTGACACTTATAGTGAAATCATAAGCAACGTTATTTAGGTCAAAAGGTCGAGCGGGGAATTTAAATAATTGTAGGGACATCACATTCCCTACTTCGGCAAAAGCATGTCCTACATCAAATAATGAGAAGGCCCCACAAGCTATAGGAAACTGAGGCCATATGGCCTTCTTCTTATCTTTTAACTCTTTGGTTAGGCCGCCTTCCGAGCAAGTCTGATAGGCAATTTCCCTAGCCAAAAGCTTGTCGGCGACATACAGAGGTAGGACGTGTGGAGGTACAGTGCTCCCAAACACTCTGATATAGGTGAACCATTCTTCCCCGAACCATCTTGCGATGGGGATGATGTCTATTTGAGCTTTGGGTGAGCATCTCGGGGGTTCTTCACCATACATCATCCTATACAGGGGTAAAATGAGCTCATGGAAAATTTGATAGAAGTGAGGGGAAAACTGTGAGTCCCATAATATTTTGTGGTAAACATGAATAGGCGACGGGTCTTGGGTAGTCCATTTCCAACCCATAGTTGGAAATTTAGATACATAGCAAATAGAATCCATAATGTAAGCAGACAGATAAAACAGAGGATAGACCCTTTGTGACAAGGATCTCTTAGAACGGTAATTCATGACAGCAGTGAACAAATTATCAGAACATATTTTGGCCCAATCCATGAGATCGGCATTTGTGGCAGCTTCTATGAGTGGTAGCCATTCATCTGAAAATTTATTTATGTCTGGCATCCCAAACAGCTTGCAGAGCATGGATGCAGCAAAACAATATGGAGAGGTGAGAGAACTTCTGCTATACTTACCATTTTTATCCTTTTTTAGCGGCTACTCTCTTCTGGTCCATTCTTTAGTGGTTTCTGCCAGGTTTGGGTTCTCTACTGCAAATTTTTGGACAAATTACGTGTTGTAGGTCCTCTGAGGCTCCGGAAGATGATACATAAGCTTTAAGTCTTGCGCGGTGAATGATCCTATGAGCCCATGCCCTGGAGCCTTGAATTGTCTGCCTTGTAACTCTGCATTGTCGAGTATCCATTTGATCATATCTGTATATGGCAATATCTTAGGTCTAGCTGCTATTCAATGGAGAAATGAACAAGCCAGCTCTTCTAAGGATGCCTCGGAAGAGTTTGGCGATCCCGCGGCGCTATCGGCCTTCATTACTCTGGGATTTTCCTCCTCCAGCAGCCTATACATGCCTTCCCAGGTTGAAATTCCTGCGTCCCTGTTGCATGCAGTGTCTGTGTACAAGGGCGCCATCTCCTTTGCCTTTTACTTTGCCTCGGAGCCTTGGGCATTTGTCTTCTTTCCCATTTGCTTCTGCGTTCGACTTTCTGAATGTTCTTATCTCCTAGTTCCTGTAGATTACAAGCGAGGTGGAAATGACTGATTGAGAAAGGTGATGGGAGGGTTTTAAATGCAACCGATATACTAAATATGCCACCTTACGTGAAACAATTCTTCAGCAAAGCACGTGTCTTTATTTCATTAAATAACTAACAACTAACCCACTTACTATCATTAAAAGCGCATGATTTGAAGTCAGATTATGGTAAGTGGTCTATCTTTGAATGGCGTGCCCAAAAGATTTGCGGTTAAATTATTCATGATTCGCTTTATGCTCTATCGAGGATCGTGCCATCGCAAGGCGCACTTATCACAAATCGCCAGATCGCAGAATGTGTCATCGCGGCGATCGCAATATCGCAGGTCGCAGGAGTTTGATGTTTGTTAAGTATTGTCATTTCATTTCTGTGATGTGCGGTCTTGTGATCAGCGTTATCGTAGATTGGGAGATTTTGAGGTTTTTCCTTATGGACACTACTTATTGCGACGTGACGTTAGGCTTAACGTTGGGGGGCCTTGCGCATTAATGCAATTTCTTAAAGACCTTTTCCCCATCGTAGACTTAGGTGAACATATTTGAAAGACTGCTTTTAAGCCTGCGATGGTATCTTTATTTTGAAGAAGGAAAATTTTGATTTTTTCTCAAAATTATACTAGGGGTCCCCTATCATTTAGTATTTTGGGTAGATAGTTAAATGAAAAAGGGGGGGGGGGGGGGTTGTTGCTGGCCACAACAGGCCCCTATACTACTAGTGTAAACCCTTATTGTTATTAGTACAACCCCCTTATTATATTGATGTACCCATGTAGTTCCCATATTGTTACTATTGTACCCCATAGAAGCCCACTATTGTTATTATGATGCCCTTACATTATTATTGTTATGTCAGCTCTGATTATATTATGACCCCTTAGACTCCTCTATATAGAAAGGAGGTATTTTCATTTGTATCATCCAAGAATTGTTCGTTTGTGTAATGTAAAGGAGGTTTCCCCCTTTAAGAGGCTGAATTCTAAGACATTGATCTCTCTTATCTATCTTTTTGTGAGCTAGTTTCATAATAGGACTTAACTCAGTTAACTGAGCTAACTAATTACAACTCAAAGTACAACTCATCCTGATCTCCTTAATTAAGGGATAACTTCCTCAATCAAAGGGAAAACTATTGCATGTCTTCACATAGACTTCATTTTTTATTTTGTCCAACTAATTAACTCAAGATGAATTAATTATTTTTTAAACAGTTTCTAAGATCAAATTCGAATTTTAATTCTCAATTTTAGTTCAGGGACTAACTAAAATTGGAATGTATCCCGAAATGCTATTTATAGCAATGTTATTTTTAGCATTTCTATTTTATCATTCCTTGTTGCTATATCCAACGCTGGTACTTGAAATGATATTTATAACAATGCTATTTATAGAATTTTTTGTTGCTATTTTCAACACCTTTCTGAGGCACATAGCTACTAAACAAGTGAAGAAAATTAGGGATTGTGTGAAGAACCTGTATAAATTTGATGTGGAAGATTGTGCTACATTAAGCAGTAAGGTAAAGTAAGTGTAGACTCGCGCTATCGGTGAACTCTGGCATAATATATTGGGCCATTTACATCATGGCACTTTAAAATTAGGCAGCAAATTACCACTGGAATCCCTGAAGGATCACTTGAGTAGCAGGATGTTTGCAAGGGTTGTACCTTGGGGAAGTATGTAAAATCCACATTCCATGATCGAGACAACAAAGCACATGCAACCTTGGAGATGTTCCACTCTAATGTTTTTGGACCCTTCTCGACAGCCTCCACTTCTAGACATAAATACTTTGTTATTTTTATTTGATGATTTCTCAAGAAAGGGTTGGATCTTCTTCATGTGGAAGAAGGATGAGACATTCTCAAAATTTGTAGAATTCAAGGCACTAGTTGAGAAAGAGACGATAAGAAGGTGAAGGATCTCAGGGGCGACAATAGAGGTGAGTATGTTTCAAATGAATTCAAGGAATTTTGTGGAAAAGAAGGAATTTGAAGAGAAATGACAACTCCCCACCACCCATAGTAGAATGGGGTAGATGAGAGGAAGAACCAAAGCATTGTGGGAGTTGCGAGAGCTATGCTACATGACCAAGGCCTACCATTATATTTGTGGGCAGAGGCATGTAACACAACAATCCACTTGCATTATTAGGGTCCTCATTGTATTCTTGCTATGATTAGACTGGAGGAGGATTTCACATGGAGAAAGTACGATGTGTCTCATTTCATAATTTTGGAGGCTCTGTTTACTATCATGTCTCCAAAGATTCGAGGAAGAAACTTGAGCCGACAATAGAGTTAGGAGTCATAGTAGGTTACAACAAAAATCCACACAATTACCTTGTGTACTTATCCTCCCTTAGAATGAAAATTGTGTGAAGGGAAGTAAAGGTTTATGAGGAGAAAGTAATGAGATGCTCTCTTGAGAGGGAGCTTCAGATCTCACCAGAAGAGGAGATTTTATCCACTCAAGAAAAAACATCCAGAGAAGGTAGAAAAATAACCAGGGAAGCTGAAATATTCGTGTAAGATGCAAGGGAGAATGTGGGAGATCCTTTAGTTTTTCATAGGGAAAGTAGGTCACCTGAGAGGTACATTAGCTACATGGCTCTAATGACTGAGCTTGTAGAGACTAAGCCATCCTCTATTGAGGAAGGAATTGAGAAAACAATTTGGGTTGATGCAATAATGGAAGAATATGAATCCATCATGAAGAACAATGTTTGGGAAGTGGTCCTTAGACCAGTAGATAAATCAATTATGGAATCAAGATGGATATTCAAGGTTAAGCATGCAACAAATAGAAGCATGGAAAAGTATAAGGCTAGATTTGTGGCCAAAGGATGCTCTCAAATTGAGGGAATTGACTATGAGGAAACCTTTTCTTCTGTAGTAAGGTATTCATCCATTAGATCAATTCTTGCACTGGATACACAGATGGGATGGAAGATCCACCTGATGGATGTAAAAACAACATTTCTCAACGGTGTTATTAAGGAGGAAATGTACATAGAGCAACCAGAAGGTTTTGAGACATTTTATTTGGAGTATCATGTGTGCAGGCTCAGGAAATCATTGTACGGTCTCAAATAGGGACCCTGAGCTTGGTACACTCAGATTTATAGTTATCTTAATGGATTGGGATTCACAAAAAGTGAAGTAGATGCAAACCTCTATCATATTTTGGTAGAAGGTAATTTTCTTATCATTGTTTTATATGTTAATGATTTAATATTGATAGGTGATGAGCAGTTGATAAACTCTTGCAAGGAGGACCTTACAAGGGAATTTGAGATGAAAGACATGGGTCTCACACACTACTTCCTCGCCCTGGAAGTATGGCAAGGTGATGTGACATTATTTGTGTCTCAAGGCAAGTATGCCACTGAGATATTGGAGAGTTGTAAGCCCATGGAGACACATTTGGCGACCAACTAGAGGAAGGAGAATGCCACTTCAAGTGAAGAGGTTGATGCTACCATTTAATGACAACTAGTGGTTTCACTAATGTATCTTGTGAACACATGACCAGATATGTGCTATGCATTCAACCAACTGAGGCAAGTTATGGTCAGGCCAACAAAATTGTATTGGAAGGTGGTTAACCATGTTTTACTATGCCTTAGCAGCACTACCTAGTATGGATTATGGTACAGACACATAGAGGGAGTGAAGCTGTGTGGATTCATAGATGCAGATTGGGGAGGGAGTACATTCGACTGAAAGAGTACATTAGGTGGAGTTTTCAGTGTTGGGACCACAACAATTTCCTGGTACAACAGGAAGCAGAAGTTTTTGGTGCTCATCTTGGCAGAAGATGAATACATGGTTGCAAGTCAAGCAACATGTGAGGAAATATGGATGAGAAAGATACTTGTGGGACTGTTTGGTCAGGAGATGGATCCAACTGTGACCTATTGAGATAATCAGAGTTGCATTAAGCTCTCCGAGAATCTGGTATTTCATGATCGATTCAAGCATATAGATATTTGGTATCATCATTTACGAGACTATGTGTAGAGGAGGATATTGTTGCTGCAATACATTCCAACAGAGGAACAATATGCTGACATATTGAAAAAGGATTTATCAAGAGGGAAGTTCGAATTGCACTGGTGCAGGATAGAGGTGGTTGAAAATCCCTTTCTTTCTAAGAGGGAGTGTTGAGAAGTGTAGTAAGAAAGTCTCAATTTGAATTAGCCTTGGTCAAATTGAGAAAATTTAAAATTTCCAGATCAGCAGACAACTTGGAGGTAGTTAATTGAGGTGACATGGCTCTTGTCACTCAGTTAGCTCAATTAATTCGAGTTAAGGGCTTGGAGTTCAATTTTCATGTGTTGATTGCTAATTGTAGCAATCCAGTTAAGTTATTTCCAGTTCTATTCATTTAAACTAGTTATAACTATTGATAGAACTAGTTGGAGGTCAGTTGTGTCGTGGGACAATAGTATAACTCAGTGATCATCCAATAACTAATGAATTAACCAAAAATGTCTAGTGCATGCACAAAATTCAAGTTCCCCAATTGTGGTGGATATTCCAAGGCAGTGTAACACTAGTTGTAGACTTGTCTTGAGTGTATAGGTGTTACATGCAGTCAGAGATCCAACCTTGGGAATTGTGCGATCAATGGGAGGAAAATTCCTAACAAATAGGGGCCTAGTTTATCAAGATTTGTGCAAGGAAATATGGGCTCAAGCAAAGGTAGAAAATGACTAAGTCTAGGTCATAGCTTCTCATTGAGTAGAGAGAACAATTATTCACTTATAGGTTGAGCTCAGAGTAAAGTAATTTTAATACATTCTCTATTCATCTGATTAATGCAAGTAGGCTTAAGGGGATTTTACCAGTTGGTTTCCCCTATATAAATCTATGTACTTGTGTATGTGATTAATGCATGTTTGTGAATGTTGTTATAAATTGTGAATTAACTTCCACAAAGCAATAGATAGAATTGTGTCTCTTGATTTAGATTAAATTTATTGGGCAGTTGCAATTCTATCGCCAAATTTCTACACTCTAAAATCATTCTAAGATCAGGGTATCATCAAGTGTGTATAAAGGACGAAGACATCTATAAAACAACCTTTAGAACAAGATATGGGCATTATGAATTTATGGTAGTTTCTTTTGGACTTACTAATGGACCTGGAACTTTTACGTGCCTTATGAACAATGCATTGCACCCTTATTTAGATAAGTTTGTCATAGTCTTTGTGGATGAAATTATGGTCTATTCAAAGACTAGGGAGGAGCATGAAAACCGTTTGGATGAAATACTGCAATTGCTAAGAGAACATAAGATTTATACAAAGATTACTAAGTGGAATTTCTTTTAGTCACAAATTCATTACTTGGGACACATTGTCTTAAGAGAGGGGGTAGAAATTGATCTAAAGAAGGTCAAGGCTATTATGGAATGGCCAACACCTAGAAATGTGGTTGAAGTTAGGTCCTTCATGGTACTGACAAAATATTTTAGGAGATTTAATAAGAATTCATCCAAGATTGGTTGTCCAATTACTGCTTTGCAAAATAAAGGAAATAAGTTCGAGTGGCCAACTCATGTGCTTTGATTACTTAAAAAAATTGTTAACTAATGCACCAATATTGAGGATCGTAGACCCATAAAAGGATTCCTGGTTTGCACGAATGCCTGCAAAGAAGGACTTGGTGGAGTCTTGATGCAGAAAGGTCAAGTAGTATGCTATGAATCCCAAAAGTTAAATGAGCATGAGAAAAATTTTGTAACTCATGATTTGGAAATGGCTGTCATCATACACACCCTAAAAATGTGGAGACACTACCTCATTGGTAGAAAATTTACTTTGATGACTAATCATGAAGAGTTGAAGTATTTATTTGAGCATCCCAAGTTAAATGCAAGGAAAGCTACATATCTAGCTACACTCAACGAGTTTGACTTTGAAATTAAATATAGAAAAGGCAAGGAGAACATAGTGGCTGATGCACTCAACAGGAGGGTGCAATTAAACCACTTAGTAACCATAAGTTCCTATGGAACTTATCTTGAAGAAAAGATAAAAAACACTAGACATCAAGATGAAAATTATTAACAATTAAAAGAGAAACTACAACAATGTTATCAAGGAAATGAAGAGAAGGACTATTTCCTTACAGAAAAAGGACTAATTAAATTAAAAAGAAGAATTTATGCACCAAATAACAATGAATTGAAGAAACTCATATTAAAGGAGTTTCACGCTAAGTTGTATTTTGGCCACCTAGGTTACCAAAAGATGTTGACAACCATCAATAAATTTTATTTCTAACCTTATTTAAAAAGAGAGGTGGCATATTTTATCTCCAAATGCATAGAATAACAGCAAGTAAAGGTCGAGTGCAAGCCCATCTAGTTTATTATAGCCCATTCATGTTCCGGAATGGAAGTGGGAAGTGATTTCCGTGGATTTTATTATAGGTCTTCCCAACACTTCAAACAACATGATGAAATTATGGTAGTGTTTCATGTCCCTTCTCAAACACATTTGTAATAGGGTGTTTCCACACATTTTTTCACAATTTTGGCTAAGAGAAAGAACCCAAAATTTTCAATTTAGGGACTTAGGTGGAAATTCAACTTAATTTGTTTACTAGTGGAAGGTGGGGGCCACCCACATGGGAGTTAGAACTAGGCCAATCGAATGGTTTGGAGGGAATTAGAAGTGCTAGATGGAGGGGCCCACGTGAGGCAAGGAAGGCCCACAAAGATAAAGAGAGGAGAGAGCTCTCATTTGGATTCATTCTTGCACCTTGCAATCAAAATTACTTGACTGTTCACTCTGCTATTTAGCTAAGTCAACCGGCTGTTTAGCCACAAATCTCTCAAGTGGGATTCAATCTCTACTTCGGGGGACCATCTGTGCCCTCCATAGAGAGGCAGTTCCATAAGTATTTCAGGAGTTCTGGAAGTGTGTACAACACTACCATTCAGCCACAACAAGGAGTGCATATTTCTGGCTAGCTAGAGAATATGCAGGGGGAGTTTGGAGCTATCAGTGATCAAGAATTTTCCTGGAGAGTTAGAGGATTGGGAGAGCAACAAAGGGCCAACCTTTATTGTGGGTTTTGGAGCCAATAGAGCTAGCATCCCAATAGTTCGATTTACAGTTACCCAAGGTCTACGCAAAGAGCCACCACTAGGCTCAGATTGGAGTTGGAGATGGCTGGGATAAGTAGGAGATCAATTGGAGGGCCATTTGAGGAGGATTATTGGAGTTGGGAGAGTAGAGATTGAAAAGATTAGTCACAACATTAGAATTCGAAATTGGAGGAGGGCCAAGCTGTGAAAGGTCAATTTTTGAAGGTTGGAACCAAGGGAAACCCTTTCTGGTTTTTTCTGGGTTATGGGCAAGGATCACACTCATGATTTTATAGAATTTTATGGGTAGATATAAGGGATCAACCAGGGGTCCCAACTTAGGCAGCAGCTAGAGGAGCTAAGGGAATTTGGGCCAAAATTTCGAGATCAACATTTGGCCAATTCCTACATGGGTTTTTTCTGGGTTTAGGCCAAGGAACAAGGAGCTTAAATCTCATAATTTTCTAAGCACGGGAAGCAGTGATTCCAGCCCTTCGAAGTGAGAAAAAAAAGTAGTTTTCTAGGGAAACACAGGTCAGTTTGGTGCAATAGTTGTAGTAGTCTTCAGTTCAACATTTTCTCACTTCGGCTTTGTCATGATTTCCCATTGAGACGCGCCCAAGTGCACCATTCTATTTTACTATTGTATTTTTCTCTTGAAGAAGTAATAAAATGGCTCAACAGTTCTCTATTTCCAGTGTTTCCATGGGTACTTAATGTATATTTCATTTTTCTCATTGTTGGATTGTTTGCATGCTTTGTATATCACTTACGTTCTTGTTTACCAGCTGTAGGGTAGCCATCTAGATCATAGAAGATTTGAGCATGTATGCACAATGATGGGTTAAACCATTGACAACTTATGGCTCAAAGAAGATTTAGTATGCAGGAATTCTGGGGTGGAATCCATTGGAATGATGAGAGATTCGCCCAGTTAAGGAAGGTTTTGTACCAAATCCATTCTCATCCTTACAGTAGATACATTAGTGGTGCACAGGTTGTGGGGGTGCAACCATCTACATTATGTGGGGAAAGTCAATAGAATCAGGGCATCAGATCTCCTTCAAAGGATCAGACTGACAGGGACACTTAGAGGGTAAGACTAGGGGGTGATTTTGCTATTGGAGACTTGACTTTAGATACCATGAGCTTAAGGAGGAGGTTTTTTTGGGCACACTAAAGCACAAGGAGCATGTCAACATATCAAGTGTGACGTGGGAGTCACCCTGGTTGGAGATTCCTTTGATAGATCTGGCTGACACCTTGGGGGAGAGAGTAGAACAAACACCCACAGGGCCTTCCATTGACGAGGTGCCAAGAGACATAGAGGTGTCCACCATTGAGGAGGTGCCATCCGTTGTTGAGGTATCCATTGATGAGGTATTCGGGGTTGTGACTGAGTACCCAGGTGATAGTAGTGCACCATACGTTGATGAGGTGCTAGGAGGCATCTCCACCATTGATGAGGAGACGATAGGTACAAAGGCATCTATATCTATGCCAAAGTTATCAAACACAGTCACCTGCAGCTAATTGGCAAGCATGTATTGCGTGTTGGATTATCTATGGAGGAGCGGTTGGAGGCTCTGTTGAGTCCATGATGGAGGAGGATTTGCAACCATCCTTTGGGATAGCCATTGACGAGGGGCATCATAGAGACCGAACATTAGGATTTATCACAGTTCATTTCAGAGGCACATTGATGAGATCTACAACGTTATTAGCCCACCCTTATGCATTGGATTGAGGGAGGTAATGTTGTCTAAACATATTCTAGGGGATGATCAGGTTAGCAGGACTTAGCGACCTAAGCTGAGTATGACATTGCATCAACTTGGAGGGTTTGTTTCTTCCATAGGGGATTGTACATTTGATTCCTCCTTTGGAGTTGGGTGGTGAGAGGTACTGATCTGGTACCAGATGGAGCAGGCTAGGCGATTGGATACATCCGTGGCCACATTTCAGCGGAGGCCATGGATAACCCTAAGGACTCGAGGGCTAGACTGTTGTTGGGATCTAGGTGGCATTTCCCATCACATCATAGAGTCGTTAGGTGACAATAGTAGTTGTGTGATGGATCCAACGTTTGGACACACACACATTTTTAGATCTCCATCAGAGCCCGAGACAACACTAGTGACAAGATGGTTTGATAGGGTAGTAGAGAAATTTCATGAGTTGTCTTGGCATATTGATTGTGCATGGAGTCATAAGGTGATTAACCTACTATAAAAGGAGCTGGTAGGAGGAGGTGGCATCGACAGACCACTAAACAGGGCATTACATGGAGACGATGCTCTCTCATTGGTATATTGGACACTGGAGCTACTAAGGATAGGCATAATAGTGTCACTCCCATTGGCATGTGGAGAGTTAGACCACTCAGATATTTCAGGGTAGATGGGGATATGTAGACCACATCATGGAGGGATTACTAGCAGATTGGTGGATGGATTGGCACATGCAGGATGGCATATGACACAGGGTGGTACGAAAATATACAGTGGTACCCGGGGGTGCACAAGGATATGCTGTAGAGTATGGTGTTATGCAGAAGGATGCAACTTGATGCATACAAGCCCAATTTTAGAACCTAGCATCCAGTGTTGTATAGAGGTATGCAGTGATGAGAAGTGGCCTATAGAGGAGCATGGATATGCGTGGTTGTTTGATGTAGCATGTTGGTTTTCATTGAGCGACTCAGCTTGAATCGAGTACACGTGGGGAGAGCCCAATACAGTGACATAGGTAGGATGGTATTGTGTACATGTGGTACAACAGTAGCACGAGGTATCCAGTGGTGTACAGGGATAGGCTGCAGGGTACAGTGCCAGGTCGAGGACTACAGTGATACTCAGTGGGATGCAGGGGCATATGGTGTTGCATAACGAGGTCTTGTAGGGTTTTCTCCAAGGAGACTTATGGACGGAGACACTAGGCATACCTTTGGGTGTACTTCACCCAGGATTGACGGGGACACATATGAGCGATACTCTATTGTATCCATGGGGACTCACACGCCTATCCCTCTTATACATCACTTACAGACACAGACGACTTGGCTGTTGTCCTTTGACACTCTAGGCACGAGAAGCTGGGGATAGGGAGCTCACTCGAGATATTGGGATAACACTCAATGCACTAGGGGAGAGACTTCTCAATCGTGGCATTGGGTTGGTGCACGAGTTGACAACCATAGGTTGGGGGATGAGTTGATCATCTGCAGGGGTGGCATATCATTCATCAGTGAGCCTACGCTCAGGGAGCAATTCACGAGGGAAACATGTGTCACTCTTTCCACAGGGCCTGTCAAGACCATGCATGAGAAGAGGATACCGTGTACGATTGAGGCAACTTTCCAGTATGTGTCTAACCTCCAGACATTGTATTAGCACATTATCGAGAGGGCAGATGGCAAACCCATGGGAGATGGTTGGTAGGGACAGGATGGGTCCACATACCCTGATTCGATTACGAGTATCAGATACCCATCTTTTGGTTGCATTTAGGGGGTATCTCTTTGTCAAACGTGGCTCCTAACGATCATTGGTACTACACAGTGGCAGGCACATGACAAATTAACATGCATCAGATTAGCCCGTGATATATGGAGCCTATATAGTGATCACATGTAGGGACTAGAGATGAGGGCTAGAGGGATTCCATCCATTGACAGGGCTATGCCACAACAGGTCCGACTATGGGATGCAGGGATTCATTTGATTGATAAATCACTCATGATGAGCGATGTCATGGCAGAAGGTGATATAGTTCACTCATGGGATGACACATGGGGGTTCGAAGAGGGTTTCATCATATGGGGAGGTAGACATTCTCTTTTGTTTCACAGGTTCAGAGTTAGATTTGGATGAGTAGGCCTTGGTGCCATGGAGATGCCAAAGAAGGATGTGTCTTGCCTCTTTCATTACTCCACCATCGAGTTCCAGGAGAGGATGATACTGACTGTGCACAATGGGGAGTATGACATAGTCAGAGTAGCGTAGCATCAACATGGTGGCACCACTCTGGAACTAGCATGGAACTAGGGCATCACAACTCTTCACAACTCAATAAACTTTATGGATGCATATGCTAATACAGGAGGAGATCATACAAATCTTCCATTGGGCTTTAGCGAGTCACTGATGGAGCAGGGGACTTCTGGTACTTTCATCGGGTAGGATAGTAAATGGAGTGAGGGGAGCTTCATGTTGGACATGATTGCCCGAGATCCTAGTATTGAAGGATTATTTTATATTAGGACAGTGCAGAGGTCATGCATGATTCGGTGGAACATATGGGACCCTGGCACATTTTTCAGTGATAGTGGGGAACAATAGTTGAAGAGGATGATTTCTTAGGCATTGCTTGAGGACATGCGATTTTTGGTGCATTGGGGGAGCTTTCTGGATGAGGATGCCACCTGGGAGGGTGAGCACATTTTGGAGAACCCAAATTTGAGGTTGCTTGAGGGCAAGCAACATTTTGGAGGTGAGGAATTTCATGTCCCTTCTCAAACACATTTGTAGCAGTGCGTTTCCACACATTTTTGCATAATTTTGGCTAAGGGAAATAACCCAACATTTTCGACTTAGGGACTTAGGAGGAAATTCGACTTAATTTGGTTTCTAATGGAAGGTGGGGGCCACCCATGTGGGAATTAGAACTAGGCCATTCAAATGGTTTGGAGGGAATTCAAATTTCTTGATGGAGGGGCACACATGAGGCAAGGAAGGCCCACAAAGATAAAAGGAGGAGAGAGCTCTCATTTGGATTCATCCTTACACCTTGCAATCAAAATTCCTTGATTGTTCGCTTTGCTATTTAGCTGAGTCAATTGGATTTTTATCCAAAAGTCTCTCAAGTGGGAGATTCAACCTCTACTTTTGGGGACCATATGTGGCCACCCTGGAGAGGCAGTTCCATAAGTATTTCAAGAGTTCTGGGAGTGTGTACAACATTACCATTCAACCACAACAGGGATTGCGTATTTTTGGCTAGCTGGAGAATATGCAGGGGGGGTTTGGATCTATCAGTGATCAAGAATTTGCCAGGAGAGTTAGAGGATTTGGAGAGACACAAACGACCAACCTTTCTTGTAAGTTTTGGAGCCAACAGAGCCAACATCCCAGCAATTCGATTTACAGTTACCCGAGGTCTACGTAGAGAGCCATCACTGGGCTCACGTGGGAGTTGGAGGAACGAATTGTAGAGTTGGAGCTGGTTGTAGATCATTTGGAGGTCCATTTGAGGAGTATTTCTAGAGTTGGGAGAGTAGATATTGACAGGATCAGTAACAACAACAAAATTCGAAATTGGAGGAGAGCCAAGTTGTGAAAGGTCAATTTTTGAAGGTTGGAACCAAGGGAAACCCTTTCTGGGTTTTTCTGGGTTTTGGGCAAGGACCACACTCTTGATTTTGTAGAATTTTCTAGGTAGATATAAGGGATAAACCAAGGTTCCCAACTCAGCCAACAACTCAAGGAGCTAAGGGGAATTTGGGCCAAAATTTCGAGATCAACATTTGGTCAATTCCTTCATGGGTTTTTCTGGGTTTAGGCCAAGGAGTAAGGAGCTTAAATCTCATAATTTTCTAAGCATGGGAAGAAGTGATTCCATCCCTTCGAAGTCAGCAAACATAGTAGTTTTTTGGGGCAATGCACATCAGTTTGGTGCAGTAATTGTAGCAGCCTTCATTTCAACATTTTCTCACCTGGGTTTTGTCACACTTTCCCATTGAGACAAGCCCAGGTGCACCATTCTATTTTATTATTATATTTTTCTCCTGAAGAAGTAATAAAATGGCTCAACAATTCTCTATTTCTAGTGTTTCCATGGGTACTTAATGTATATTTTTTTTTTCTTATTGTTGGATTGTTTGCATGCTTTGTATATCACTTACATTCCTATTTAGGATCATTACATAGTGGTCGAAAAGTTGAGCAAGGTGGCTCACTTCACGGTTGTTAAATCTAGAAATTTAGCTAGTGAGGTGGCACAAATTTTCATAAAGGAAATCATGAATTCATGGATTTCCCAAGAAAAGTATCTTGAATAGAGATGCTAAATTCACCTCAAAATTTTGGAGAGAATTATTTGTAGGCTTGGGAATGGAGATAGTAATCATCACAACATACCATCTTTAGACCGATGGGAAAATGGAGAGAACAAATAGAATTCTTGAAGACATGCTAAGAATGTATGTAATCCACCAACATAAGAAGTGGGAAGAGTACCTTCCACTTGTGGAATTCACATATAATAATGGGCATCAAGAATCGTTGAAAAATGAGCCCATTTGAAGCACTTTATGAGGGGGGGGGGGTTGTAACACTCCTTCCAACTAGAGTGATCTAGTGAATAGGATCCTCATTGGGCATGATATGTTGAAATCCATGGAGTAGGAATGCTAGCCATTAGAAGAAATTTAAAAGTGGCATAGCATAGGAAGAAAAGCTATATGGACCAACATAGAGTGCAAAAAGAGTTCCAAGCAAGGGAACATGTATTCCTATGAGTTAGACCCAATAAGAGCTCTTTGAAATTTTGATTGTGCACTAAGATGACACCATGGATTTATGGGCCATTTGAAGTTCTCGAAAGAATAGGGCATGTGGCATATAAAATGGATTTTCTCCCATCAATTAGAGTACATGAATTTTTCCATGTTTCATTGCTTAAAAGATATGTGCAGGATGCTAATCATGTAATTGATTGGTTTGTGTTATAGGTAGAACCTGAGGAAGAGTTCCAACCAAAATATTTATGCACCCTGAAGCAAGTCAAAGTGAAGTGGAGGCACTTTCGGCCAGAGGAAGCCACATGGGAAATGGTTGACCTGATGCAGACAACATATCCTTTCTTATTTTCTGAGTAAAGAAAATGTAAATACATTTTAAATGTTGTACAAAGTTGCGTATATAAAGCTCCATAATCAACAATGCTTGGTTTAAAGCATGTTTTGTTGTATATGGTTGTTGAACATTGAGGATGGTGTTCCCAACCCCAAAGGGGAGGGGACTATGACATCCCCTGGTTAATAGTCCAGTCATTGTAAATAATTGTAATTATTTGAATGGTTGAGAGAGGGATGAGAATTCCATTGCTTGAGGGAAATTTTGTTTTAAATATTAGTCTTGGTTGGTGTAAATGGCCTTAATGGGTTAATTGCATAATAATTTTAACCAAGAAGAAAAGGAAAGGTCCAGGTGTCCTTAGCCTCTAACAACAAGTAAGAAATAACAAAGTATTCAAGATTGGAGTGGGTTGCGTTGTCCAAGAAATGGACTGCATGGAAACCTGAAAAAGGATGGATGGTATGTTGGAGTAAAAGAACATTCATTCACGCACTCATTCTCTCTCACAGAGGAGCACATGAATATGCAGAGAAACTCAATTCTCTCATGGAGGTTTTCTTGTAGAAGTCATGGAGGTGAGAGTGAAAAGAAGGAATAAACTAAAATTCATGTTTTTCAAGCGTTAGAGAGATTAAAATCCAACTGAAGAATCCTCACAAAGGCTTGATGGGTGAAAACATTATAGAGAGAAGTGGATTTCCTCAAGGATAAAGAAGCACTGAAATCTTATGGATTGATGAACCCTTGGCTAGGAGAGAAGCACCCAAGTATTTGGGGAGTTGATGAACCATTAAGTGATGACAACACTAGTGCTTGCTCTCACTGAGGAATTATCTAGTAAAATAGCTTTTGCGCTCCTATGGTGGCTTATCCACTGATGAACCTTCCTTTACTATGGAATCTCTTCCACTGAAAGTGAGTTGAACTCTTTGTAATGTAGTATCCTAACATGGATGCATATTATGTATAAAAGGTCTGAAAATACTGAGTGGAAGTTTATGTAGCTAGTGCATGAAGGAAGAGTGGCCTTGTGGTATCTTATTTCAGCTATTTATTGGTTGAAGTTTTCCCTTGGAAATCACTCCTTCTCAAGCTTTGGAATTTGGCTTGGGGGTGACAACTACAATTAATAGTGGTTGTAGCTCGTCTATGGTTGGGTGGAGAGTTTAAGTCCCACTCTTAGTGGTCAACCTACTTGATACATGAGAAAAGTATTTAATCATGCTCTTGATGTTTTGAATGACATGTACATGCACGGTAATGGATCAATGGTCTCACTGATATTAAGGAATTTGAATTCATGT
This sequence comes from Pinus taeda, assembly GCA_000404065.3. Lineage (NCBI taxonomy): Eukaryota > Viridiplantae > Streptophyta > Pinopsida > Pinales > Pinaceae > Pinus > Pinus taeda. The sequence continues at coordinate 325,983 of APFE031139011.1, read as the reverse complement.
GTGTTAATGAATATTTGGTTTCCAATATGCATGTTTGATGAATGGTTGAATTCTTAAAATGTTGTGTGAGCATAAATTGTTGCGTTACTTTGATGAAATCATTGCACACGATCTGCTAGACTGTCTGCTAATTAGTTGCTATGTGTATGTGAGTTGATTGAGTGTAAGAGGAAAGTTTATATGTTTTGCGAGGGATTTGCTAAAGTTCTTTGTGATTCTAAAGAAAGACCCATGAATGCACATTCATCAAGTGTATCTTTTGGGGAGTGTTATTTTTCTAAGTTTCGTCATTAGAACTCCTGTGCATCTTTCAACAAGTTATTTGAATGTTACGACATTTATGTAAAATTAGGAAGAAATTTAGAAAAATTATAAGTGTAAAAGGATTTTAAAATAGACCTTAGTTCACTATAGGACCCGCCAAGTCGGGGGTCGGTTGAAAAGGTTGAATCTCATGTAAAGTCACATCCGAACGAGGGTGTGTAGGACGAGCATGTGGGTGGGCCTGCTAGTCGGGAGTTGGGCTAGTGGGATTCATGGTGCCTAGTTGGCCTCGGAGTGAGTGCATCATGCACCACAAAGGATATTATGTGATTTCCACATGGGAATCATTAATGATGTGGCAAGGTAATAATTAGCCTATCTTTGAATGCTCGTAACTTTTGATCTATAAGTTGGATCGAGGTCAATTTTATATCTTTTGAAAGGTCTTAAAGAAATGAACACACTTATGCTATCCATTTTAATTTCTAAAGAAGCTGGAAGAGAGAAAAATTTTAGACCCCACTTCCATAATGGGACCAGGAATATTGGGTCAACGTTGTAACTACCTCCTTCTAACCCTTAGTTGGGCCAAGATTTGGAGGGGGTACATTACATAGATTTAGACAAGTTTGTGAAACTTGTGTTGAGTAGACATTTGCTTCCAAAAAACTAGAATGTTCAACCACCCTTGTTTCCTTTCCCATTTAATGTACAAGCTCATCTTAGTTTCATATAGTTCCCACCTATACCCACACTTGATAATGATGGATGGGATCTGTTGTAACAACTACAACCTACCCCCTCATTTTCTTTAAGTGTCACCTCTACCTAGATAAAAATTAGGGTCCACCTAATGAATAAAATCATTATACACCTTCTAGTCTTGATTTACCTTTCCTCAGTTGAAATCACCTTTGTGTTGCCCCTGCCCCCCTTGATATGAGTTCTAGGAATTTTTTTGATATCTTTCTCAACCCAACTATATAGGGCTAGAAGATTCCCTCTCCAATGATACAATGCTAGGAATATCACTATCCTAGTGATACAATGCTAGGAAGATCACTGTCATAGCAATTCAATGCTCTACAAATTGTTTTCCCAATAACATGACACTCAAAAGGTTGACTTAATCCATCAAATTGGTCTTGTAAACTTGTTTCCTCCAATGCCATATCGCCCTAATGATGATTATTCTAGTGATATAACATTGTGATACTCATCAACATGATGACATAACAATCAAGGGATGACTCAATTCAAACTTTTCTCTCTTAGTATTGATTTTTGAAGCATTGTGTCACCCCATTGATGACTTAGCCAGTGATACATCTCTTCAAAATACCTCAACTTGGCTTGGGGACTTCTTAAATATCCTTTTTCCAGTGCCATATCACTCCACTAATTGTTATCTTAGTGGTATAATTCTCCAATATTGGGTAGTTAATCAACATAGCTCACTAAAATTGACTTGGAACTTACTCTTCAAGATTCCTTATTGTAGTTTGTGTCACTATGTTGATGATTAGGCCAATAATATATTGCTCTAATAATTCTCAGACCAGTGATACATCACTATGACGATACTCAATCCAATGATACAACCTATCACTTTTTCCTCTTTTTACATATCGCACTAAGCCTTCACCTTTATATAGTGTATTGTTGGCTTGAATATTAGTGTAATTATAGTTTAAGAAGCATTTAAAACTTAGTGTTTCACACCTAAACTCAAGCAAACTATTTAAAAATGCACCATATTTCCTTCTTTTCTCATACTGCTTAGTGATATCTCCCTCTTATGAGATTGAGAGTATCGATTAGGATGAGAACTTCCTTACTCCTTGTTAGTGTCACCTATTAGCCAAATCAACTAAGGTATGGTAAAATATTTCCACTCAACTATTTATTTTTTGTTTTACTTGTTTCTTATGAGAATGAAATCACCAATCTCTATTGGTGGCCTATCTTTTTCTCCCTCACAGACACTACATTGACTAGCTTCACACTATTTTTCCATTAATTAAGCAACACAACACACTTTACCCAAGCCCATGGGCTTCCCTATTATGTTTTCCATTGAACCCTAGCCTTTCACACTCCCCCTTCCATTGAGAAAACACCATATGCACCATGATTTAACCCTAGAAAGCATCTTTAGTGAATGTGGAAGAGATACACACTCCTAGCTAGCTAGCCATACTCATTTCTTATTTGATTGAGCCCCAGGATTATGTCATAACAGCCATGAGATTATTTTTTGGCCCTTGGATCGATTTTTTATGACAATAAAACCCCTAAACTTTTATTTCTCCATGTCCATTAACATTCAACACTACTCACTTCAATTGCTAGAATTGTCCTCACTAAGTCATGTAGGGTTTATCCTTTAGACACACTCTCTATGCCCTATACCCAACTTCAAAATTAAAATTTGGCTCTAGTCTCAGTCACCAACACAATGGCCATTTCTCTTTAGGGAACGATCACATAAATTTCTCTCCCAGAAACCCTAGCCTCAACCTCCATAATGTCGAGAAACCTTTATGGAGTGATATGGAGCCATCTTGGCTAACATTGTGATTTCATGAGCTATGGTATCATTCAAAATGTTACCCCTAGTCAATATTGCTAGCCTTGTTGTTCCTTCACCATAGAGACCTACAACCTCTAGATTGGTTTAATATCAAAAGAATGAACTAGTAAATGAATATCCTCAAGATTAGACCTTAAAGTTCCTTGGATTTAATGTCGTGAACTAATTTGTATAATGGACATTATTTTTTTAAAGGGTTATGAAAGGAGGTTATGTACATGTCATGGAAAAGGGTTCGCAGAGCCTCTATGGTTCAGAACTCAAATTAAGAGTCACCTACCAACTCACGTGGTCCCGATTTCATGGAAATTTCATGCTTTATTGACATGCATACAACATATGCATGGCCAAAAGTGTACCAATTTTTCTAGATAAAGAACCTTCCTCATGATAACTTGAACTAAAAAATATATAGGGTTGTTAGAAGGTATTCGTCACCCAAGGTGATTGCCCATCCCTTTGTATTTCCATGTGGAAAGGAAACTGAGTCACTTGTGAAACACACTAATATTAAGGAAGCCATAATTAGGGATAGTCATGGAAACCCTATCTTCTCATTCAATGCCACAAAAATTAAGATGTATTACAAGCTCCCTAAGGAAGAAATGCCTTGGATGAGGACTTGCTATCCAATTTTAAGATATTGATATGAGAGCTACTGAAAACATGGTGTATCAATAAAGGAGCCTTTGAGTCTTAGCCAAAGAAGGAGTATGCTACCAATTTTTTGAAGTCTCCCTTTTAGATGGTGGTTGCCATGTTATGTAGGTTGTATGGCCAGTCCAACAAAGAGACCTTCTATGAAAGATGGGTTCCATTGATGTACTTTGCAACATTTTAAATAAGTCTTTTCAATTTGGTTAACATCCTATCTATCCCCCTGAACAAAAACATTATACAAGCTTATAATCCAAAGGAAGTCCAATAACCACAATTATTCATGGCCTCCTAATTTTTGGATATCGTTTGCGACAAGCATGCATTTCAGAAAATGGGTTGGAAGTAGAAAATTCAGGAGGAGCCAATCCATATCTATTACAAAGTCCTCCATAAGTTTCACTAGATGTATTTATACGCCAAAATATAACAGGACTTCTTGATCCCACTCTATGAAATCCCATGCAATGTACATGCTCCATGCATGTCTCAAAGAGTTGGGTAGGTGATGACAATAATTGGTTGTTAGCTTATTGACTAGGATGACACATATATGAAGATATTTGGAGCAAAAAAACTACCTCATCTAATGCCCAAAGTTGTAACTAACCAAGTGATATTGCAGGAAATAACATATCAAATATGCACATGGGTAGTTGTAGCACTATCATGGGACAAGAAGGCTCCTTGGCCACACATGCCTTTACACCTAGGCTCCTATCAGTTTAAATAAGTGAAATAATCTAGAGTAGAATATGACACCCTAAAACTCTTCCATTTTGGAGATTTGACATTCCACACATATGATCCCAACTTTGTCCTAAAAAATCATTGCAAGGCATGCAAATACAAATGGGATTTCCAATTAGAGACATGGGTTGAGGAAGAGAAACAAAAAATTCCTTAGTTTTCTTAGAAGCTACTTTTAGGAAAGGCTATAATTATTATAAAATGAAAAGAGATAAAGCCTAAGTCGAGAGAAAATAACTTGCTAAGAATCAACCCGAATAACCTAGGAACTTCAGCTCAAGCAGAAGGAATATGTAGAGATGAGGAAGGAGAAAGAATGAAAAGGAAAAGTATAGGAAGAAAAGAGAAAAACATAGGAAAAAGAAGAGAAGAGACACTGATAATAATTTTAAGCCAAAGGAAAGGAATGATCTCTTAATTCCTGATCGAAAACATATGAATAGGACGTCCACTAGAGAATAACTTCTATGGACATTAAACTAGTTCAACTAGAAGCTCCTATCATCACAAGTGGTCACTTACCAGTTACAAAGATGGGAATCACACTATTTGGGAAAAGGAAAGTGGTTAACTTGGGTAGGTTCGGATACGATCACACTCTGAGAAAGATAGTGGAACACAAGGAGAAGACACTGTCACCTCTTCATCTGTTGCCAATGCTAGTCACTAGAGAAAGGACCATTTTTCTACACAACATAAAAGATCCACTTGTTATGGCCTCAATAGGCACAACATTCTCTCAAGCCATTGAGAGAAATGTGAAATACCTTCTTGAAAAATTGAAGTAGAATTATTACTACACAATATAGTTAGAGCAGTAGGTGAAGTTATTGGAGGCCAAAAATATAAATTTGAAGCAAGAAGGCACTAACATGGAGGATTACAGGTCTTATGCATATGAAGTGCATGAATATTACAAGGCCATGGTCATATAAATATACCCATGCATCCAATAGATCCATAACATTTCCACCAAGTTATTACAACACTGGTAATTAGTTAAAGAAATGGGAACTCAACTTCAAGGAGTGTGGAATGTTGTGAACTAATTAGAGAAATGACCGAAGGAATATCCACAAGCTATACTAGAAGTCCTTAGGATCAATGAAGAAGAATTGAAATATGCCTCCATTGCTATCAATAGTGCCTTGATGATCCAATAAAAGTTGGAAGAGACATCTCCGAGACATCTCCAAATCTGTAACTTAGTACCAACATAATTATTCCTTAACTACGAAGTTAATCAATATGAATATGTTTCCAACTTTTAGAGCCCAAGGAGAAGCCAGGCTAGATGAATAGGTAGATAGGGAGATGGAAGAGATTTTGATTGCTAGAGAATTGTCTTTTAGTGTTTGCACCAACAAACTCACGAAATAAAATATCAAACAATACACCGTGGATCCCTCAAAGAAACAATTTTTTTGAATTCCTTCATGGTCTCATTGAAGAAGGATATACAAGCCCTCTCCCAGAGCACATCAAAACACCAGGTCATCATGGGTTGTTACCCAATATTATTAAGATGATTTTCTCCTACTATGAGATATGGGTAACCTATCTTCATGAAGTCTTGGGGGTACCTATGGAAGATCCAATCAGATTGTAGAAACTGCAATTTCTAGTTTCTAGGAGTTTACAAATGATTTCCCTTAACTTATGTGAAAATAATGATAGTTTGAAGATATTATAACTACCCCATGGGAGCCCAATAATACCCAAATGTGGTTAATAATGTAGGCTTATAAATGATGTAAAAATCCTAGTGATAGGGACTTTTTTGGATTTTTGAACTTTTTTACTTTTAAACATTTGTTTATCTCGTAAATTTGTGAAGATTTTAAAAGATAGGATCTAGGAAGCTGGTGGATTCCTTATAATTGAAAAATAATATTGAGAATCGTGAGAAGGCCATTGCCAAAATTGTGATATAACATACATTTTGATTTTGCTTCAAAATAATCTCAAGTAGTTTAATTTAAATGTGCATTTTGGGAGATTTAATACTATTTTATGAACTAAATAGTTCTTTGTCACATTGTTACTAATTCTTTAATGTTGTTTTCTTCAATGAGTATTTGTTAGAACATAAATTTTCTATTCTTTATTTTCCCCAATAGTTAAACATTCTAGTGCCATGAAATTGGCTAACTATTTTCTTGATTAAGCTATTTTCTTGATTAGTAGCTCATCTCTTCATACCCTCATCTATCTTTCAACATTTTGTTAGTTTATGATAGTTTTATTTCCGCATTTAGATGTAGTTTAGTTTTCATACTCTCTGTTGGGACAATCACTCAATATATCACAACATTATAAAAATAAAACATGTTTACCATGCCATAATACAGTTAGGTCTTATCTCAAATGGTGTGAGGTCTAATTGGGACCTCATATTGGAGATAACCCTCATGACTATTGTTGAGTCATTTATCCCTGAAAATAGTTAATTTGGCACCAAAAGGAGGGCCTAAAATGCATGGTTGGTAAGAATCCCCGTTCATACCATGCAAGCATTCCTAGTGAAGATAATCCTGCCCAATAGCCACATACCATCTCATCTATACCAAGCATATTAAAAGGGAAAGTAGTTACAAATATGTTCCCTATGAACTTGATAATGCTAAACCCTCTAATGAATCTTTGTATTTTGTCTCTTCCACTGAAGTGAACACTCTCATGCATTATTGTTGGCTTTGAACTAGGGCATCACTTAGAACAAATTTCTTATTTTCAAATCATCAAGTCACCATTAGCATTATCTAACTACTTCTTTAAAAATTATAAGAAAACCATTCATAAGCATAAAAGAGAAGCACAAAAATTACAATGAAAACATTAAGAAACCATGAGACACAAGACACAAAAATTGGGTACATAGCTAGGGAAAAACCCATAAATATTTGCTTATGTGAGAGAGAGAGTTCTAGATTCATTATTACATTAAGAATAGCCATAACAGAAAATAATAGCCAAACCAGTAACCAATATTGTGATCAAGTGCCATGTCAAAAATCAATTTCCTCAAATTTTGACCCTCCCTAAAATTCCGGCCTCCTTAAATTCCAACCCTCCCGTAATTTCACTGGATTAGAGATGCATGAAACAAAATTGTTGTGTCCAAATATGAGAAATGATATCATTTAAATATCCTTCAAATGGGGGTCAAATGGGTGCCTCTAAGGGGCTCAATCAACCTAATTATGAGGTTGACTTGAAATAAATTTGGAGGAAAATTTAGAAATTTAGAATTTTCCATTTCTTTTTCAAGATGAAAATACTGACCATGGCTACCATATTTCCAAAACTCCCTCTTAGCCAAGGAGATACTTTTCATTCCCTCTCTCAAGATCAGTCTTCCCAACCAATCATAGGTCTTGAAGCCCACAACCTAAGGAAAATATCACAAATACAAATCTCTCTCTGTTTCAGGATCAATCTCCCCAACCAATTATAGGTCTCACAACCCACAACCTAAGGAAGAGATCATCAATCTTCCTGACCAATTATAGGTCTCACAACCCACAACCCTCATTGCGAGAGCATGATGGTGGAGGTGGTTTGATCTCCGAGAAGCCCTGGTTATTTTTGTCTTGAGTCCCACATTCATGCTTGGAATATGGCACATGGGTGATTGGTTGAAAGAAAGATTTGGTTCAACTCAGTCTATGGTCAGGTGGTACGTGGAAGTCCATGACTTGCTTGGTTTTTTCATATGTTAATAAGATATATTTTCCTCTCGCATTTCATGACTACTTGTACTTGTTATTATGTGGATTTGATGGTTGTTCTATCATGGTTATTTTTATGGTTATATGATGGTTATAAGCATGGTTTCATAACAGGTTCTAGCTGTGGCTCTTGAAATGTTTTGATTAGTTGATAAATGGTTATTGAATGCATGAGCTAACAAGTGTTGTTGCAGCTATTATGAGAGGGAATTATACCTTCTTGATTATTCTAAGATAAGTATTAGACCCTTATGTTCAAATATGCATTCATGAACTTTAGATTACATGTTTTCAATATGTTTGACGAAATGAATGTCATGGTTAAACTTGGATAGGTCAAGTATTTGATCAAGTTTTGTATGAATGGTTTTTTCCTGATGTTATTTATCATTCTAGAAAGTCTCACTGAGTTCTGGGTAGTGGTTGAAAGGCTGACCTGGAATTTAGGCTTAGAATTTGGGACCACACCCTCTGAACTAAAGATTTTAGGTCACAACAGCTACCTCATAGGCTTATGCATGCAGTTGGAGGCCCTTAACCAAATGGAATCCTTGTCATGCATGCGGTTGGGAGCCCAAGTCATTGAAAAGGTATTATAGCTCAGGGTTTGGTCAGCTAGGGTGGTTCCTTGGCCCTTGAGTGTCCTGTAAGCCCAATAGGATGTCAATTTATGGTTAGTAAAGTTCTAGTTTATCGAATCCACTTCCTTAAATGTACTTAGGAGGTTGAGTCATGTCATAGTAGCCCTCAGCTCATGTTCACCCTGACATGCTAGTAAAAGTGGGTAAAAGTGGGAAGGGTGGTTACAATGTCCATGCAAACACATCACGATATTGTTTGAATACACAAATAAACACTTGCCATTCTTATGGAGAAAACATGTACCGAGGTTTACATACTTCAGATCTTCTTGAGTTCCTAGATTGAATTTTTTCAGATGATAACTTCGATCTATGAGTCTTTGTAATGACTGGTCCTCTAAATTGATTTTGTAGGTCATATAATTTTTCCAGGGACACCACACCTTTAGGCATAATGTTTCCTTTTATTTCATTAGATTTCTCCTGCAAATCCTTATTGTTCTCATCCTCTTCTATGGAAACATCTTTGAATACATCCGCATTAGCCAAAAAATGCAGTATCTGTTGGTCGTGTTAGAGTCGGCCTTGTCAGTCCTCCATCAGAGATCAAAACTCTTTCTGCATTTCATTTTTAGGAGTCTCGCTCCATTCACCTAGCTCCATTCCGCTAGGGGCATGCCATAATTTGATGGAAAAGGTCATGCTAGTCATTTCCCCTCATGTCTGCTCCTGCTAGCTTAGGTCTTTTGTCAATGATCACTAAAGTCCATGACAGTCAAGGTCTGGTCCTTTAATGGACAAAGTCATTTTCGATAATTAGGTTTAAGGATTAATCAATTTGGTCTTCAACCATGTCCAATAAAGCCATGTAGGCCAGAGTGAGGCCCTTACAAAGTTATGATTCAGAGAGTTTCATCGTCATGTGGATAGACTTTGACTGTTCTTCAAAACTCTGTTTTGAAGAAAAGTCAAATAGTGTCATTTGTGATAAAATTTGCAAAAACGTCATCAGTTGATTTCTTCAGGTGTAGTCATGGTTTTCATGGCCAAATGCCCTGTCATGCAATACCCGCAAAGAGTGCCGAAAATTCATCATTTGAGCTAAAATTTCAAAAGGAAAATTGAAATTCAGTGTTGCTTTAAGTCAGTGAAAAAGCCAAAATGAACATTAGCAAAGTGGGTTTTTGGAGAAGAAAAAATTAAACCCATGACTTCAAAGTCTTTAAATAGAGGTTTCCAAAACCAAACAAGGTCATTGTGGAAATCAAGGTCATAGAGAAATGTTGCAAAGCCATTAGGAGAGCAAAGTGCGTGTTTAAGAGTGAGTGGGAGTCATTTTCCAGAGTGCGGCGCACACATAGAGGGGTGCGACACACATACAAAGCATGGCGCACATAGAGCCACCCCATAGTGCAAAATATCTACGGGCGCGACGCACAAACAGGGTGTGGCGCATTGGGTTTGGCGTACAACACACACCCACAAAGGCCCGAAATCGTGCCAAATTGCCTCAAGTTTCTTGTGAAACCCCTAAAATCAACATGTAGGCTCTATACCATGGCTTGCTTATCAAATTTTGTGAATGTTATGGTATTTCATGGCTATGTTTAATTGCAACAAAACTCATAAAACCAACCACTAAAAAAAACATCAAAGCCATGGTTGCTAGGGTTGCAAAATTGTGGTGTTAGTGCCAAGGCCCTATTTTCACCCCTCATTTTTCCCTTTCTTTCCATTTTTTCCCTATTCCCCCTTTCTCATTTTTCCTATTATCCCTACCCTAAAACACTACCAAACCCTATCCCCTATCCCTCCACTCTTTGGTCAATTAAAACCCCAAAACCCTACCTTATAAAGTCCCCTAACCCCCCTACATATCCCTAAACAAAACTTCCCCCCATAACCCCTATTCCCATCATATTACTCCCCTCCTAATACTCCCTTCTTTTCATTGTTCCCCTTGGTGGCAGATATCACAACAACACCTAGTTTCACACCATCATCAAAGGGCAGCCCAAGTACAGTACACACAGCAGTCATGGCATCTGAGCATTCATTAGAGTATGATATGGAGACACAAAGTGATTCATCCTCGGAAGAAGAGAGTCCCAGGAGACATCACAAGAGTGGCAAACATGTTAGGGATGAGCCAACTACCCTCACTGAATTGCAGGTTTGCCCTCTTGCCATGTCATGTTTCCAGAATCTATCATGTTTTGAATTTTGTCAAAGGGTGGCTAATGTTAGAGTTCATCATGAGTTGGCCCTGTCTTTTTGTGCTTCACCTACATGGAGGTCAGTCTATCTTGGCCGGGGTCACCTTCACATTGACACCTGAAACTATCTCATTGGCAACCGGCATACCGAATGTTGGAGAACAGTGGCACAAGAAGAAGAAGTTGGATAGGAAACATTATGAGCCTTACATTAAGGCAAGTTTCTTGAGGCAGCTCACAAGAGTCTTTCCATTCAGATATTTGAAAGATGAATATGCTCCACTCATGAAATTGATCATGAAGTACTTCAGCTGTGAGGGGAATTTCTCTCGTTTATATGAATACCACATCAGGTTTCTCATGCACTTTACCAGGGTACGGATGATGAACCTCCCATTTTTCATTTGCAGAAACATAGAGAGGATGAACACCTTCATGCAGCATAAGACCCCTCAGCAGCAACTTAACAGTGTTTATCACTTTGCTCTTATCCGGATTTTGGTGGATCATCAGTTGGGATTGCAGGGCATTGCTTGGGAGGACTTCATCTCCCGTGACCTCCTCAACACTTCACAGGTATTATCAGAGGCAGAGCATGAGATAGGTGGTCCTTCTCATCAGTATGAGTGCCATGAGACCACTACTATGCCAGTATTCGTTACATATCAGAGAGGCAGTAGGCACTTGTTTGCAGCAGCAAAGCGAGTGTTATCTCCACTCGGGGTGGAAGGGGCCTCGCTTCCGGCATCAACAACATAGGTACAGGACAAGGGCAATAGGCCCATGCATGACGAGGGGCGATTAGGTGAACAGGAGGCCGACTTCATCCTCATTCAGGATGATTATGCAAATGTGGAGAGTGCCAAACTTAGGATGACCATCCAGGAGCAGAAAACGGAGATCCAAGACTTGTCACTCAATTTAGAGAGGGCCAAATGGATCATCAGGTATTTGGAGTAGAGGAACAAATAGCTTGAGGACTAGGATGAGATCATGGAGCTGCAAAGCATCCGTGAGAATCACCAAGCTGCCCAGCATAGGAGGATCGAGCTCACTCCCTTGGAGCAAGAGATTAACAATGACCGTGACTCTTGGCTCGAGCATATTAACATCCACCTTGAGAGACTGCTAGAGAGGGACGATAGGTACAAAACCATACTGAGGTAGATGGTCTATCATTATAGGGCACGGAACATGAGTTCGAAGGCTCGGATAAGGAGCTTGAAGGCAAAATTGAGCAGAGCAACAAAGAGGAAAAAGAGGAAAAAAGAGAAATATCGGCTTCGAATCTTGGCTGAAGCCTCTGTGGCCTAACATAGTACCTCTTAGAGAACCTGTAGCCCAAATTTCAAGAAATTTGGGGCAATTTTGGTCACATGTCAAAATTTTGGTCACAACATAGGTTTTTTCTCCCTGTGTGTTGCGCCACTGGCGCGGTGCTTAGGATTGGGAGCCCCGAATTAGAAATGGCTTGCATTTTTGGATTTAGCATGCAAAATCATGACTACTGGGGCACGGACAAGAAATTTGGGCATGATTTGAGTCTCTAGGAGGTCAAAAACACCCAAAAAATGACCTCTCTGCCCCTATTTTGACACACAGGAAGCAGTCTTGGGAGAATGAATATTTGGAGGGGCAAATGAGCACCAAATTCAGAAATTCCACTTGGGTTGGAAAGTAGAGAGGCCAATATTTCGAAAAAGCACACTTGGGAACATTTTGGACTCGTGTAGGTACCTCAAAACATCCTCCAAAATGGCACGGCGCATATGGAGAAAAAGGCCAAATTCACCTCCGTTTCGCGAAATTTTGATTCACGACTTTCTCCAAGTGGGCCCGCTCATCTACACTTCACTTTTTTCGGCAACTAAGGAAAAGTTTAAAGAGTTTTGCTTCTATCCAAGTGGCAAAGGAAGGAAAATGGTCACCAAAGCCATTTGTCATTTTTGTAACACTACACCTGTAGCTAATGGTTGGCTTTCCATCTCCATTTTGTAATGATTTGAGAAACTCCCCAACTCTTAGTCGTTCTATCTCCTCATGACATGTTATATTTATTGTATGCAAACCATTTGCAAAGGGTTGGTTGGCTTGTAATTTCTGGGAGACTGTAGGAAAGAAACTCTGTTTCTTCATTGTATATTTTGACAGAGGATTAATGAAAGGCAGCAGCTCTGTTTCATGAGATTCATGTGGTTGTGAGTGTAGCAAATGTGTCTCTTATGTTTCATATGTATTTCGTTATGTTTCACAGTTCATTTCATATTCATTTCCAGTGAAATTTTCTAATTTATATAAGGTAGAATTCATTTTTATTGCTTTGCCTGTGGGAAAATTTCATGTTTAGTGATCTTTCTTCTGTTGAAAAGGATTCATGTACTTATGCCCTTTTCACCATCCTAAGTAATCTCTCCATTCCGTGTTATTTCAAACTAAATTTCTAGACTTTCCGCCTGTCTTGCCTCACGAAGTAATCTGTGCATTTGTATTAATATCTCTGCTCATTGCTGTCCGTTGGTCCCATACCATCCCAGAAACTCAGCCATTCATAAAAAATTGCTTCTTGTATCCATATTTACTTACTAGCCTAAGATCAATATTTCACTGTCAGTCATCTCAGAAAGTTTCATTTACTTATTCACTGAGCATGACATGGAGAGAGCCCTCTCCTGTTCTGGTAGGGCTAGCTACCAGACTGAGCGTGGTTTGTGGTTACCCTGAATTTTGCCTTCTCTTAGCCTAAGGTAGATTTAGGTGCTAACATAGTGGTGAATCCGTTGGGGAATGAAATCAATCCCCTTAATTCTTGATAATTCTAAGCTTTCGGATGATAAGTTTAGGATTTGATAGGATGAGTGAGTTGGTTGTGTCCTTTGATTTTTCTCAATAGCATGCTGGCTTCTAGACGATATACCAGGGCTAATCCAGATCCAGATCCTCCGCACATCTACGAAAAATCCTAATTTGATTTCAAGAATTCATCGTCAAGAGAGCTCTATATCTCCAGTGTTCAAATCCCATTCATGCCCTGACATTTTTGAGTATCTTGAAGATCTAGATTTTGATGAGCAGTTTGAACTGTCATTGTTTGAAACCAAGTCCGAAAGGGCGGTTGACACTACTATCCACAATCCACAATTTCTTGTAGACTTGGAGACGGAAAGGGCTAACCGGTCGATTGATAACTACATTATAGCTCAACTTCAAACTCCAATTGCTAGTCCCTTACAAACTGTGCACACTCCTCCAACATCTCCGAGGCCAAATCCACCGAGAGTGATAGCTGCCCGTTTTGCACCTCTTGTTCTGCCTCAAGTTTTAGATGATATGCCCACAAATTATCAAAGCAAAATCCCATTTTTTGATGGCACTCCTAATAGCATTACTGCTCAACAACATGTGGACAGAATGGCAGATTTCTATGAACTTCATGAGAGCGATGCAGAGAATGCAACAATGAGACTCTTTGTATAGAAATTTGCAGGTGAAGTGAGGAAATGGTTCAGAGTTTTGTCAGTTGCACGCATCACTACCTTGGCTGACCTAAAAGACAATTTTTAAACCGCTGGGAAGTGAAAAAGAATCCTCTTCAAATTCTGGTTGAATATGAGCAAATCAAAAGAAACGCCGGTGAGTCGGTCCAAGACTATTGCATTAGATTCAATTCAGTTTATAACGAAATTCCAGATCATCTAAGGCCACCCGTGGGACTAGCCATGGTGAAGTTCTCAGATGGTTTTGATGCTGACATGGCTTATCAATTAGGAGAAAGAGAACCGACCACAATGGAAGGCATGCAGAAGATAGCGGTTAGCGTTGAAGCAAATCTGCTGGCCAAGAGAGCTAGAGCAAAGGCAGAGAAGAAGGTCACCGTAAAAGAAGAGTCTTCCTCGGTAGATCAATTACTCCGGAAGGTAGAGCAGATGCTTGAAAGGGTGAAACTTGAAAAACCGGAGCCACAAGTTAGAAATCCTAACTTTCGTGGTTAACAACAACCACAATATAGAATAAGACAGAGAGATCAACGAGCCTAAGAGCAGATAGCACAACAGCCAGTACAGACACCTTTGCAACAAATTTTTGTACATGGACTAGAGTCAGATGAGGACGGGAATATAATAGGTGAAGAAAACCACCTCTTCACTCCTGATGATTTGCCTATTTATCTCATTGAGGATGAGGAGTATGCAGAAAGTTCGGCTGTACACAAAGAGGTAGATTTCATTCTAGCAAATGATACCGTCTTGGAGGAAGAATCAGATGAGTACTAAAGAGGCTATATGAATGCTCTGTCCACCCAGCAACAACGATATTCAATTAGAAAATAAGATGTGCCGGTCAAACCAATTCAGAAAAAGAAGGATGTTGAGGCATCAAAGAATGATTCATCAGTTGCACAAAGGAAAATTAAGGAGGCGGTTGATCCGGATAACGGAAAATCACCATCAACAGAACAATCACATTAGCAAGTTGCATCGAAAGAAAAGGAAAGGAAAGAAATCCCAACCAAAGAGGTAGAAAATATTCCTGCTTTTAATTTAGAGAATGAGATTGCTAAATTAAAGGTATACATCCCCTTGACTGAAATAATGAGGAACAAAAATTATAGAGGGTAGGTATCTAAAATGTTGAATTTGGACCCAATGTCCGACATGGTGAATGTTGAAGATGATCAACCTGAAATGATCTTTGGGCCAACATCGAATGGTGAGTCTCTTGATAGTGATGTGCCACCCTTTTATATCAGTTTAAGATTGCATGATTTTGTGTTACATAATGCCATGTTTGATTCCGGAGCTTCTCACAATCTCATGCCCAAGGCTATCATGGATAAGCTCGGTCTGGACATCACCCGGAAATACCATGATCTCTATTCGTTTGATTCCAGCAGAGTAAGATGTATTTGGGCTCATCAAAGACTTGGTTGTGAGTCTGGATCAACTCCCAATGAAGAATGTTTTGATGGATGTTGTTGTAGCAGATATTCCTCCCAGGTTTGGCATGCTTCTTTCTAGGTCTTGGGTAGCGAAATTGAAAGGGACACTACAGCTAGATTTCTCCTATGCAATGATTCTGGTGTTTGGCCAAATGAGGAAATTGTATCGGGAACAAGAAATGGAATACATGATCACAAGCAAGGAGAAACCAATAAATCATCCGATTAATTATGTACATACAGATTTAGAGTATTTTGTTTTGTATTCTGATAGTTTCAATGATATCGATAGTTAGTTAGTAGAAGCAGATGATATTCCAGAAATAACAGAAAATTTCAGAGGAGTTTTAAAGAAAGAAGGACAAGAACAGCAGAACACCATTGGGCAATCGGCTGAAAGTAATGGACATCAAGCAAACCGAGCACAACAAACAGATTTTCAACACTTGCAAGAGGAGGAAGAAGGTTTGTGGACCATGGATTTCGATGGAGCAGTGGGAAATGATGGTGCTGGAATTGGAATTTGGGTATGCAGTCCTTTCTTCGCCCCGAACAAAGTCCCTAGTAACGTGCGGGTATGCTCTTACAAGTTGGCTTTTTATTGTTCAAATAATGAATCTAAGTATGAAGCCCTAATTGCTGGTCTAAATATTCTAAGAAAGTTGAATGCTAAGAGGATTTCAGTATATGGAGACTCCGAATTGGTAATTAAGCAGGTCAGAGGAGAATATCAAGCAAAGCATCCTCAGATGCGAGCTTACCGTAATGCAGTTCTAGACATCCTAAAATTATTTTCAGAATACACCTTGACATGTGTGCCTCGTATACAAAATAGTATTGCTGATGCTATTGCTAAGGCAGCAAGTAGTTTCAAGATCCCAATGAACTCCAGCAAGAAATTCGAAATCCATGTCAAGCATCATCCAACCGTTCCAGACAATCAGAGATATTGGCAAGTTTTCCAAGATGATGAGGAGATTGATGATTTTATGCAAAACAAAGGCAAGTTCAAGAGACCTCAATTGATGTAGAAAATGACGATGGTAAAATTAATGGTACAGATGAGGTGCAGATTAATGAAATGGACGTGTTGTAGCTGAAGAATAACATTATTCCTAAAGGCTTGATACTTTTAGAAGAAATCTTTGATCAAGATGATGTAGCCTGCAAGCCAACATTGCAGCCAACAGAGAAGGGTGTGGAAGAGGTCAATATCGGAACAAATGCTAATCCTAAATTGGTAAAATTGTCCAAAGCATTGCCACCAAAGATCAAGGACAAACATATCAGTTTGTTGTCTTCATTTGCAGATGTGTTTGCTTGGGACTATTCTGACTTAAAAACATACGACACCAATATAATTCAACACAATATACCCATCAAGCCCAATAAGAAACCATTTAGACAGAAGTTGAGAAGGCTAAATCCAAAGTTGTTGCCATCTATCGAAAAGGAGATCAATAGGTTGTACAAATCAGGGATCATTGTGCCCATCAGATTTTCGGATTGGATCTCTAACTTGGTGCCCATACGAAAGAAGATATGTGAGATTCGCTTATGCATTGATTTTAGAAATCTCAATAAAGTTTCATTGAAAGACAACTATCCACTGCCCAAAATGGACCATATACTTCAGCGAGTAGTGGGAGCATCTCGTATGTCACTACTTGATGGTTATTCCGGATATAACCAAGTTTCTGTCCATGAAGATGACCGAGACAAGACAACGTTCACCACTCCATGGGGAACCTTTCATTACGCTAAAATGCCTTTCGGTTTGAAAAACGCAAGTGCCACATTTCAGCGTGCAATGGACTTGGCTTTTGCAAATGAGAAGGATGTCTTTTTGGTTGTGTACCTGGATGATTTGACGGTGTTTTCCAAATCTGATGAAGAGCACATGTACCACCTAAAAATTGTCATTCAAAAGTGCAGAAAATATGGCTTGTCGCTGAATCCGAAAAAGAGCTTGTTCGCCATGGAGGAAGGCAAACTACTCAGGCACATTATCTCAAAAGATGGCATTCGTATTGACCCAGCACGTGTGCAAGCAATTCAACAAATCGATCTGCCCCGGAATAAGAAAGAGATTCAATCTTTCAATGGTAAACTGAATTTTCTACACCGCTTTGTACCTAATCTTGCTGAACACCTAAGAGAGATGACAAACATGCTTAAGAAGGATAGCCAAGTGAAATGGATGGAGGAGGCTGTAAAATCTTTCAATTTGGTCAAATTGGCTCTTTCCTCAGCTCTAGTTCTAATCAGCCCAGACTACACTCAGGATTTTATATTGTTCTCATTTGATTCGGAGCACACTATGGCAGCTATGTTATCGCAGAAAAGAGATGATCACGAAAGACCCATTGCATTCTTCAGTAGAGCTATAAGAGATGCAGCCTCAAAATACAACATCATTGAGAAGCAAGCCCTTGCACTTGTGAAGGCATTGAAAGATTTCTGGGTATATATTCTACATTCTCATATTTTGGCCTATGTTCCTAATGCTGCTGTCAAAGATGTTTTAGTACAGACTGATCTGGAAGGAAGATGAGGCAAGTGGATTGCAGCCTTGCTGGAATATGATGTGGAAATAAAGCCCACAAAGCTGGTTAAAGGACAGGGATTGGAAAAGTTACTGGCTGAATCAAACTTGCATGCCTTGGACATAAATCTGATCGCTGCTATGTTCGATGAGAATGAAGAAGGATCGTCAATTCAGGTATCTGAAATGTTTTCTCTTTCTCCATGGTATTCAGATATCATATATGTGCTTAAAAATTTGTCACCACCACCCAGCATGCCTAGAAACAAAGCGAGAACACTCAAGTTGAAGGCTGCCAAGTTTTGCATTCTAAATTCTGCACTGTATTGGAAAGATCCCGGTGGCATTATGTTAAATTGTTTGGTGGAAAAGGAAGCAAAGAAGGTCATGGAGGACTGCCACCAAGGAGACTATGGTGGTCACCTTTTTTGGAAGTCAACAACAAATAAAATTCTAAGAGTAGGGTACTATTGGCCGACATTATTTGCTGATGTACATAAGATGGTCAAGCACTGTCATAAGTGTTAGATTTTCGAAGGACGACAAAAGTTACAGCCTTTGCCACTTAAGCCTATTGAGGTGAGTGCTCCTTTCCACCAATGGGGATTGGATTTCATTGGTGAAATTCATCCTGCTTCTTCTGGTCAGCACAGATGGATCCTCACGGTGATAGATTATTTCACGAAATGGATCGAGGAAATTCCCACCAGACAAGCTACTGATGCAGTAATCATTTCATTCCTTGAAAATAACATCTTGTCTTGCTTTGGTTTCCCGATTAAGTTAATCATTGATAACGCAACACGTTTCAAATCTAAAAGGATGGTAGAGTTTTGTCATAAATATCACATCATTTTGGGTCACTCAATTGCCTATCATCCACAAGGCAATGGATTGGTAGAGTCTTCGAATAAATCATTGGTCAACATCATCAAGAAGTTGCTGGAAATAAACAAGAAGAGCTGGCATAAGAGGTTGGTAAATGCACTTTGGGCAGATCGGGTCATTCAGAAGAAATCCATAGGTACATCACCTTTCGAGCTTGTTTATGGAGTTGATACAGTATTTCCTACCTCTCTCGCTGCCCCGGTAGTCAAACTTCTTCAGGAGGCCGGCCGTGAAGAAGATCCCATGCAGAGAAGGTTGAATCAAATGGTCCACTTGCAGTAGACCAGAGAAGAAGTTTTCAAGAACACATCCAAATTGCAGGAGAAGATCAAGAAAATTTATGACAGAAAAGAAAAGGCGTACAAATTTTAGTTGGATGATGTGGTGCTGAAGTGAGATGCAAGGAATGAGTAAAAAGGTAAGCACGGTAAGTTCGAGAACCTCTAGAAAGGTCCCTTTAAAATTGCAACATATCGGGGTCAAAATGCCTTTCTTCTGAAGGAAATGAATGGGGAAGATTGTCCAAGAGGGCCGATCTATGGTTGACTGCTCAAGCGGTACCATTTCTAATTTATTAATGCTGCTTCCACTGTCACTGTAAATACCATTTTATTTCAGTTTGGTTAGAGTTTGTCAAGTTAGTCTTCAAGTCATTTCGATGTCAAATTTAAGTCAATTTTTTGGTCATTTCAGTTTCATAAATGAGTCAGAGTCCGGTGTGGTTTGTCAAAATAATGACTCCATAGCCCAATGGACGAAGGCACTATCTAGCTCTTCCAGAGATCTTCTGTTCTTGGCACCTCCAAGGAGCTACCATCCCCCATTGGAGCCAATGTTAGAGTCGGTCTTGTCAGTCCTTCGTCAGAGGTCAAAACTCTTTCTGCATTTCATTTTTAGGAGTCCTGATGCATTCACCCAGCTACATTCCTCTAGGGGCATGCCATAATCTGACGGAAAAGGTCATGCTAGTCATTTCCGCTCATGTCTGGCTCCTGCTGGCTTAGGTCTTTTGTCAATGATAACTAAAGTCCATGATAGTCAAGGTCTGGTCCTTTAATGGACAAAGTCATTTTCGATAATTAGGTCTAGGGATTAATCAATTTAGTCTTCAACCATGTCCAATAAAGCCATGCAGGCGAGAGTGAGGCCCTTACAAAGTTATGATTCAATGAGTTTCATCGTCATGTGGATAGATTTCGACTGTTCTTCAAAACTTTGTTTTGAAGAAAAGTCAAACTATGTCATTTGTGATAAAATTTGCAAAAAATTCATCAGTTGATTTCTTTAGGTGCAGTCATGGTTTCCATGGCCAAATGCCCTGTCATGCAATCCTTGTAAAGAGTGCCGAAAATTTCATCATTTGAGCTAAAATTTCAAAGGGAAAAGTGAAATTCAGTGTTGCTTTAAGTCAGTGAAAAAAGCCAAAATGAAACATTAGCAAAGTGGAATTTTGGAGAAGAAAAAATTAAACCCATGACTTCAAAATCTTTAAATAGAGGTTTCCACAACCAAACAAGGTCATTGTGCAAATCAAGGTCATAGAGAAACGTTGCAAAGCCACTAGGAGAGAAAAGTGCGTGTTTAAGAGTGAGTGGGAGTCGTTTTCCAGAGCGCGGCGCACACATAGAGGGGCGTGGCACACATACAAAGCGTGGCACACATAGAGCCACCCCACAATGCAAAATATCTATGGGCGTGACACACAAACAGGGTGCGGCGCATTGGGTTTGGATTACGACAGACACCCACAAAAGCCCGAAATCGTGCCAAATTGCCTCAAGTTTCTTGTGAAACCCCTAAAATCAACATGTAGGCTCTATACCATGGCTTGCTTATCAAATTTTGTGAATGTTATGGTAGTTCATGGCTATGTTTAATTGCAACAAAACTCATAAAACCAACCACTAAAAAAAACATCAAAGCCATGGTTGCTAGGGTTGAAAAATTGTGGTGTTAGTGCCAAGGCCCTATTTTCACCCCTCATTTTTCCCTTTCTTGCCATTTTTTCCCTATTCCCCCTTTCTCATTTTTCCTATTATCCCTACCCTAAAACACTACCAAACCCTATCCCTATCCCTCCACTCTTTTGTCAATCAAAACCCCAAAACCCTACCTTACCAAATCCCCTAACCACCCTACATATCCCTAAACAAAACTTCCCCCCATAACCACTATTCCCATCATATTACTCCCCTCCTAATACTCCCTTTTTTTCATTGTTCCCCTTGGTGACAGATATCACAACAACACCTAGTTTCACACCATCATCAAAGGGCAGCCCAAGTATAGTACACACAACAGTCATGGAATCTGAGCATTTATCAGAGTATGGGATGGAGACACAAAGTGATTCATCCTCAGAAGAACAGGCTCCCAGGAGACATCACAAGAGTGGCAAACATGTTAGGGATGAGCCAACTACCCTCACTGAATTGCAAGCCTGCCCTCTTGCCATGTCATGTTTACAACAATTATCATGTTTTGAATTTTGTCAAAGGGTGGCTAATGTTAGAGTTCATCATGAGTTGGCCCATCTTTTTGTGCTTCACCTACATGGAGGTCAGTCTATCTTGGCCGGGTCACCTTCACATTGACACCCGAAACTATCTCATTGGCAACTGGCATACCGAATGTTGGAGAACAGTGGCACAAGAAAAAGAAGGTGGATAGGAAACATTATGAGCCTTACATTAAGGCTAGTTTCTTGAGGCAGCTCACAAGAGTCTTTCCATTCAGATATTTGAAAGATGAATATGCTCCTCTCATGAAATTGATCATGAAGTACTTCAGCTGTGAGGGGAGATTCTCTCATCTATATGCCTACCACATCAGGTTGCTCATGCACTTTACCAGGGTGTGGATGATGAACCTCCCATTTTTCATTTGCAAAAACATAGAGAGGATGAACACCTTCATGCAGCATAAGACCCCTCAACAACAACTTAACAATGTTTATCACTTTGCTCTTATCCGGATTTTGGTGGATCATCAGTTGGGATTGCAGGGCATTGCTTGGGAGGACTTCATCTCCTGTGACCTCTTTAGCACTTCACAGGTACTATCAGAGGCAGAGCATGAGATAGGTGGTCCTTCTCATCAGTATGAGCGCCATGAGACCACTACTATGCCAGTATTCGTTACATATCAGAGAGGCAGTAGGCACTTGTTTGCAACAGCAAGGCGAGTGTTATCTCCACCCGGGTGTAAGGGGCCTCGCTTCCAGCATCGACAACATAGGTACAGGACAAGGGCAAGAGGCCCATGCATGATGAGGGGCCATCAGGTGAACAGGAGGCCGACTTCATCCTCATTCAGGATGATGATGCAGATGTGGAGAGTGCCAAACTTAGGATGACCATCCAGGAGCAGAAAACGAAGATCCAAGACTTGTCACTCAATTTGGAGAGGGCCAAATGGATCATCAGGTATTCGGAGCAGAGGAATAAACAGCTTGAGGACCAGGATGAGATCATGGAGCTGCAAAGCATCCGTGAGAATCGCCAAGCTACCCAGCATAGGAGGATTGAGCTCACTCCCTTGGAGCAAGAGATTAACAATGACCATGAGTCTTGGCTCGAGCGTATTAACATCCACCTTGAGAGACTGTTGGACAGGTCTGACAGGGACAAAACCATACTGAGGCGGATGGTCTATCATTACAGGGCACGAAACATGAGTTCGAAGGCTCGGATAAGGAGCTTGAAGGCAAAATTGAGCAGAGCAACAAAGAGGCAAAAGAGGCAAAAAGAGCAAGATCATCTTGGAATCTTGGCTGAAGCCTTTGTGGCTGAGCATAGTACCTCTTAGATAACCTCCAGCCCAAATTTCAAGAAATTTGGGGCAATTTTGGTCACATGGCAAAATTTTGGTCACAACACAGGTTTTTTCTCCCTATGGCGCGACGCTTAGGATTGGGAGCTCAAAATTGGAAATGGCTTGCATTTTTGGATTCAAACTTCAAAATCACGACTACTGGTTCATGGAGAAGAAATTTGGGCATGATTTGAGTCTCCAGGAGGTCAAAAACACCCAAAAAATGACCTCTGTGCCCCTATTTTGACACACAAGAAGTAGTCTTGGGAGAATGAAGATTTGGAGGGGCAAATGAGCACCAAATTCATAAATTCCACTTGGGTTGGAAAGTAGAGAGGTCAGGATTTCCAAAAAGTACACTTGGGCACATTTTGGACTCCTACAGGTACCTCAAAACAACCTCCAAAGTGGCGCGGTGCATATAGAATTGGGCGCGACACATATAGAGAAAAAGGCCAAATTCACCTCCGTTTCGCGAAATTTGGATTCACAACTTTCTCCAAGTGAGTCCGCTCATCTACACTTCACTTTTTTTGGCAACTAAGGCAAAGTTTAAAGAGTTTGACTTCTATCCAAGTGGCAAAGGAAGGCAAACGGTCACCAAAGCCATTTGTCATTTTTGTAACGCTGCACCTGTAGCTAATGGTTGGCTTTCCATCTCCATTTTGTAATGATTTGAGAAACTCCCCAAATCTTGGTCGTTCTATCTCCTCATGGCATGTTCTATTTATTGTATGCAAACCATTTGCAAAGGGTTGGTGCTTGTAATTTCTGGGAGACTGTGGGAAATAAACGTCTATTTCTTCATTGTATATTTTGACAGAGGATTAATGAAAGGGCAAACGCTGTGTTTCATGAGATTCATGTGGTTGTGAGTGTAGCAAATTGTGTCTCTATGTTCAATGCATTTCGTTATGTTTCATAGTTCATTTCATATTCATTTCCAGTGAAATTTTCTAAGTTAGATAAGGTAGAATTCATTTTTATTGCTCTGCCTATGGGAAAATTTCATGTCCAGTGTTCTTTCTTCTATTGAAAAGGATTCATGTACTTATTCCCTTTTCACCCTCCTAAGAAATCTCTGCATTCCGCATTATTTCAAATTAAATTGCTAGACTTTCTGCCTGTCTTGCCTCACGAAGTAATCTGTGCCTTTGTATTAAATTCTCTGCTCATTGCTGTTCGTTGGTCCCATACCATCTTAGAAACTCAGTCATTCATAAAAAATTGCTTCTTTTATCCATATTTACTTACTAGCCTAAGATCAATATTTCACTGTAAGTCATCTCAGACCGTTTTTTTTACTTATTCACTGAGCATGACACAGAGAGCGCCCTCTCCTATTCTAGTAGGGCTAGCTACCAGACTGAGCATGGTTTGTGGTTACCCTGAATTTTGCCTTCTTTCAGCGTAAGGCAGATTTAGGTGCTAACAGGTCGTCACTAAAAACATGGAAATAAGTGACATTGTCAAGCTGATATTGTTTATATATAATTTCAATAGAAAAACCATTTCTTAATGGAAACATCCTAGTGGTTGCATTTTCTAATGAATTTGCTTCAACATTTCTAAGCCTAAGAAAAAAAATGATATTAAAATCTTTAAAATGATTAATGAAACACCATACCTCCTACTGGTAGTTTTTAAGATCTTTCAATATCTGACGAATCCTTTTTTTTAACCTTGGTTAAAGAAGGCTGAGACTTCCTGCCAATCTCCTTAAAGTCTTTTGATTCATCATCATTGGTAATAACTCCAATAGCACAGAAGTCTTTCTCTACAACGATTGCTTCTACAAAGTTTAGTGCCAATGTTTCCTTTGCAACTCTCTTAACAAATGAGGAAATGTTAGTGGGAAAGGCGATTATGTAATAATCAATAGTAATCGAATCACGTGCCCAGGGGAAGCTTGTTCAATATGTGATTAAAATTTATATTAAAAATTTTCAATTTCTCCTTTTCCCCCATCTTACTATTTCCGAGCTCTTTAATAACATGGCGGGAGTCTTGTCATAAGTGAATTTCTCCAAAAATAAATTCTTAACCTCCCTCCAACTATGGACTAAATTGACAGGGATATTATGGTACCATGCTGTTGCTATACCTTCTAGTGTAAACGGTAAAAGCCTAGAAGCAACATCATCATACCATACCTCTAACATCTGTAGATGCATGTAGAAATCGTCAATGTGATCTTCTGCCTTTGTCTTCTTATCTCGATCAAAATTTGATAACAAATTTTTTGGATGTCTCAAAATTTTATGAATATTATTGAGAAGAGTGAGGGGCCCTTGGACCATCCAATCTAGGTCCTGGTTGGCAATGCCTTTGTCTTTAGATTCATCCTCCTTTTTGGAGTCTAACGAGCCTTCTCTTTGATTGCCTAAACCATCGCTAAACTCAAAAATTCTTTTAGAAAGAATAATGTCTTTCTCATACCCTTTTTTAATGGGTGTAAGTGGCTCTTGCCGAACTTTGTCATTAGAGGATTCTGCTAACTCTTTGGAGTAGAAAAAACCAAATCTTCCACAATTGAAACTAATAATCGGGTATGAGTTGTTTCTTTCTTCTTCGGATGATGGGAGAGGTTTTGATCAATAGGAAGTAAATCGATAGCTTTTGAAAATTGACGGGTTATAGGTCAAAGTTTTCATATTTGTTTGTAGGTAACCTCATATGAAAACTCTAGACTAGACTGAGAAGACAATCCTAATTCAGGAATAGGAGTTGGAATTATGCTCAAAATATTGCTACCTTGTCTAGAAGATGAATGGTTAGGGTGCATGGAGTTATCAACCATAAAAAACAACACACCCTCCTTCTAGCGCCAGAATGTTGACGGTGCTTGATACCGCTAACATACAGGGGATCTCCCTGATATGAGGTCCCAATTAGACCTCACACAATTTGATGTAGGAGTCCCATCCAAAATACAACTCGGCTAACATTTAATTAAAGATATGCCTTGGTTTTAGTTGTTAGCATGAGAGAGAAGCATGAATGTGCATTTGAATGAGCAAGAGAGTGTGCCTTGTGAATGTTTGATTACAAATGTATCAACGTTCTTTCACTATAGAGGGTAAATAAAGTGAGTCTCTAAGAGAGAAGTCATAGTAATACTCTAATGGTGACACACATACATGAGAAAGGCTCATTTAACATCAAGAAAAATAGTTCACATAGATGCGACTATCGTTATAACCATTACAACACTTTTCCAATAAGTTAAGCACTAAAGTCACTAAAATAGTTCAATTACTTCAGTACATGTGAAAGCAAAAATGAACCATAAACATTCAAAGAATAGTCTTAGAAGTATTCACAATCCATGCGTGAAAATGTTTTGGCTAGAAGGCTTGAGGTATTAAGCAAAAGTTCCAAGATAAATAAATACAATGAACATCACTAGCTCCAATAGTGGAGCGTTAGAGTGACTATCTGCTCCCCAAAAGTACTAAGTCTATCTCTCTAATGCCTTGTGGGAGAATTCAAGGTTAAAAGTCCTTTCCATGAGAAATGAGGATCCTTCTATAACTTGAGGCATGACCTTTTACATCCCCATGACTCTTGACTTTCCAACCCTTGTTGACCTTTGGACTTCTACAACCTTTGGACTTCCAAATGATTTTTGGAATTACATATGATTCTTGGTATTACCTGTATTTTGGACTTCCATGACTCTTTTGTCCATACATGAATCTTGGACTTACGCTTATTTGTCTTAACACTGATTACATCAATACATTATAACTTCCTTATCATGATGTGGTGAATATGTGACATGTCACTATCCTTGATTACTGGGACTAATAGTGATTGATGACATGGATTTTATTCAATAGTGACATGGATGCCACTTGTGTCTTGTTTTTTCATGTAACCTCCAATTATTGATGCATTCACCCTCCAAAGAGTCTTTGATCTAATGGAGTCTTCAGAGTGCTTTTATAATCAATATTTTAATGTGTTCTTTGTTATTTTATGCTTCCTTTGTTTGCCTTATTTGCCCGATCTTCCTCATGCATGCTTGCCATGCTGTTCTTGTAATACTTGTATCTGTAATCACTCATGACAAGTAAACATCAACCTGATAATCTCATATTCTAACATGTTTTATGTTCATGCCTTATTAACACACTTGAAAGGAACACCGAGAGCTTCTAGGTGTAAGTGCACACTTCAAAAGGCTAAAGGTCTAAAGGGAGGAGGCTTTAGGGCTTTGGCATGTGCTCTAGAGAAAGAGGTAATGAAGACAGGGTGTATGGCTCAAGTCTAAAAGAAAAAGGAGAAGGCTTCATGCTTCCCAAGTGTACTGTGCACTCAAGGGAGAGAGGGAGGGTGTAGGGTGCACTCCTGAAGGCCGAAGTAGTGGGGCTCAGGTCTTCAGGGTATGCTCATGTGCTCAAGAGGCCTAGGAGGGTGCATGGTGCAAGTTTGAAGGTTGAGGGAGGAAGATTCATGCCTTCGAAGTGCGCTCATGCACTCAAAGGGTCAAGAGGGAGCATGAAGAATTATGCAAGGATGAAAAGTGGAGCTTAAGGTCTTCAGGGTGTGCCCATGCACTCAAGGAGGGCACATTCCTTTAGGTTGAAGGAGTGTGCTCAAAGGAAGACTTGGTCTCTGAAGTGTGCAGTTTAGAACAAAGAAGGGGAAAGGGCTTAAGGAGTGTGCTTTGCATTCTTGGAGGGCACATGACACACTTCTAAATAATGAAGGATTCCTGATAAAGGCTTCATAGTGCACTCATGCACTCTTTTCCTTAATGAGTTCACTTTGAAACCAAAATTTGTCTAAGTTTGGAAGATAGGAAAATGGGTGAACACGATGAGTTTGGACATAAAATCAAGTGTGACACATACCAAATCATCAAGAAAAATTATACAATCTTGAACAATGATAATTAAACATCAAAATTCCACTTTACAAACATTTCCCAAGCACAACGGGTGAAGTGTGTGCAACTGCGATAAAAAAGTGTCGTTTTAAAACAATAATGATGTTATGACCATGAAATACACCAAATATGTTCTAATCAATGCAACAACACTTGAGAACACTTGAAACATATGGGATGACATGAAACGACACTTGACGACTAAGGTGACACTTGATAAGATGATAAAATAGGCTCCAAAATTGAATGTCGTGAAATTTTGGAGGGTGTTGTAGTAACGACAATAGGTACTTTTCTTGTTGAAGGTTTATTGTATTTGGTTTTATGATCGTGGTTGGCTTGTGAACTATTTTTGAGACTAACTTGCGATGCTCTTATGCTCTTGTGTGTCTATTTTAGGATGGTACTATTAATTTTATTCTTAAGTCTCACTCTCTTTCTCCCTGCCATGAAAGTACATTGTATACATCGTATGTATGCTTCGCAATGACAACTTACTTGCTTGTTTCAAAGAATTTTTATATAACCTCTTATGTTAATAATGAAAACCAAGGAGAATCCCTAAGGATAATGGCAACCATCTGTAATTCGGGTTGGGGTTCCTACCCCAAAAGATTTGAGGTCTATTTGGGACTTCACACTAGAAGACCCACTTGGTTGACATATTTCTAGCACCATCAACACATTCTTGAGGGCCAATCCACCATATGCCATTTGGCCCCTTATTTTTTTTCCCTTGTCTGTCATTTGTTAGATATTTCTTTTTTTTGCAATGTTTTTTTTTCTAGGTTTACAATAGAAAACATGTACCTCCAAGAAAATTATTTTCCCCACTAACTTAAGATTCACACACACACACACACACACACACACACACACACACACACTTTACAATACTTATGAAATTTGGACAATATTAATACTTTGCAAAGTGACCAAGGAGGCATGTATATTTATCATAGAAAGTATCTACAAAAATAACCAAAAAGACATATATGCATATTTACCATTTTCAAATTGTGGACAATCTTTACAAAACTGACCAAGAAGGTAGTTACAATGGCAATGCAAAGTAACCAAGACAACATTTACCATATCTACATGAGTACACAATGGTCATGAAGATTAAAATTTTTATAGAATGACCTGGGTCATTACAATTATCCCCTTGGCCTTGCAGTCTTTCACTGTTTCCAACATTCACAAATTGTCGTTGATTCCCACCTTCCAAATTATCTCCCTCAGGATTTTCTTATTTTGAACCAACTCAAATCTTTGGGCTTGTGATCTCTTGTCTTCCAACAACATCTGCAAAGTCATTTAAAGTCACATCAACCAACTCTTTGATTGAACTTACTAAGATTCCTTTAAGTGTTTTGGGAGCTTTGGTCACTCATGTGTGGGGTAGATTAGCAACAACGTGAATAAATCTGAGGCTCTTAGAAAACTGATGAGTAATAGGGCGTAGAGCCCTCAACTGATGAAAGGTGATTTTGTAGGCAACTTTTGGATTGTCAGGCATGTCTTCGAGGGGAGGTGGTTGTGTATTATTAAGAGGAGTATCACCGAAGGTGGTCCTTGAGGAGGGTGTTGATTACATGCTTGTTGAGAAGGCTCAGGATGAGGATGGGGATTTGTACTAACCATACAATAAGAGGGGTCCTCGTTTTAATGCCAAAATCTATTGATGGGATGGAATTTTTAACCAACAACAAGGAGATATCCCCAATATAGAATCCCAACTAGAATCTACATCATTTGGTTTAGAACTCCCATCTGGTATGTTAACATGACAACCATCGCGTTGCTTATTAGTTCACTTTCGATGAAATGAACAACAATCGTTAGAGAACAAAATAAAACCTTTAATAAATGCAAATGAGTAACTTATGGAAAATAAGCATGTAGAATGTTATGCATATAACAACGAGTAAGTAGCAGTGGCATGCATCCGAAGAGAAGTAATGTTAGAAAAACCTCAAATAAGATCCATGTATTCAATATAAAAAATTTCATTTATCATAAATAAGTTCATAATCAACAACCTCATGAAAGCATGTCAAGGCACACAATCTCATACATAATATATACTCAAATAAATGAACAGTTCACCAACATAAGCATAAAGGAAGATCAACACATACCATGTGATCACCACAAGGGAAATCCTACAATTATTGATAACACATGAAAATATTGCACACATAGACATCAAAAGTTGAAATACTCATAAAATAATCACATGAAAAGTCCATGACATCCATAAGTGGAAGTGCAAAATCATCACTTACTGTTGGGTATACGACCAAAGTCCCACATTGACTAGAAGTGGGGAGGATCATGGGTATATAAGGATGGACAAATATCTCCATTGGTCTGAGGCATTTTGGGGTAAGTCCAAAAGCAAATCCATGAGGGCTTAGGCCCAAAGTGGACAATATCATACCATTGTGGAGATATGTGGTGTCCAGAGTCCTTACAAGTGGGTTTCAGAGCCATGCCCCGAAGTTAGCAAGTGATGAATCCTCAGAATGCCGATACGAAGCGTG